>JAXCGZ010008025.1:25000-62500 GCA_037179515.1 Halocaridina rubra
GTTACATAAATATTTCTGAACATTTCCTTGTCCATGTGCCTGAAGGCTACCCTTACATTTGATAAGAATGCATATGTTGCCCTTACTATGCCATTTATATGTATTTCTGGAGACAAATCTGCCAGTATGTTTACTCCTAGATCTCCATCATTTTCTGTCTCTTGAAGTTGTACTCCAGCCACCGAGTACTCAAGCTTGGGCCTTCTTGCACTTGTACCCATTCTCATTACCTTACATTCTGAAGTATTGAATTTCATTAGCCACTTTTCTGACCACTCATGCAGACTATTTAGATCTTCCTGAAGTTCTCTACCATTGTTCTCGTTTCCTACTTTCTTCACAATCTTTGTATCATCTGCAAACATATGCATGAATGAATTTACAGACTCTGGTAGGTCATTTACATATACAAGGAACAAAAGTGGCCCTAAAACTGAACCCTGTGGAACTCCACTACTAACTCTTCTCCATTCAGACACTGAGTGTCTTACTCTAACCCTCTGTTCCCTTCCTTCTAAGTAAGTTTTTATCCATTCCAAGGCATTTCCACCTATTCTAGCCATTGATTGCAGCTTCCTAATAAGTCTCCCATGTGGAACAGTGTCAAACGCTTTCTGGAAGTCTAGGAATATGCAATCTGCCCAGCCCTCTCTTTCCTGTAAGATTCGGCTTACCTCATCATAAAATTCTAATAAGTTTGTTACTGTTGATCTACCTTCTCTGAAGCCATGTTGCCTCACTGACATAAGGTTGAAGGATTCCAAGTGAAGAATGATATGTTTCCTTAGTAGTTTCTCCATAACTTTGCAAACTATGCTGGTCAAGGAAATTGGCCTATAGTTCAGAGCAGTATCCCTCCTTCCCTTTTTGAAGATAGGTATCACGTTTGCTTGTGTCCAGCATCTTGGAACCTCCCCTGACTCCAGTGACTTTTTAAATATGATACTTAGTGCCACTGATATTGAGTTTGCGCATTTATTAAGTACATGAGGGAATATGTCATCAGGACCTGTAGCTTTATGAACACCTAACTCCATCAGCGCTTTGCATACCTCTGTGGCTGTAAGGTTGATGTTCTCTAATACCAGCCCTTGAGCTTCTATCTCTGCAATCTGAGGGGGTGGGGTATTTTCTACTGTAAATACTGACTGAAACTCCTTGTTCAATTCTTTGCAGATCTCTTCATCCGTCTCAGTGATGCTTCCATCCGCTCTCTTCAGCCTTAAAACCTGTTCTTTTACCTTCAGTTTTCCTCTGATAAAGCTGTGGAAAAGCTTGGGATTTTCTTTAGCCTTCCTGCTGATGTCCCTCTCTGCCTCTCTTCTTTTACTTAGGTAGTCATTTCTTGCTCTTTTGTAGGTTTGCCAGGCATTTATGTTTTTTCTCCTCCTATACCTTTTCCAGCATTTGTCTCTCCACTCCTTAGCTCTTTTACACTCATTATCGAACCATTTCTCTCTGGCATGAATTACACCTACTTTGGTGACAGGTATGGAGCAATCTACTATCTTCCCATATTTCTCACAAAAGATGTCATACATTTCTTGTACAGATTTGTTGTAAAATAAGGTTCTCCAGTCAATAACTGCAAAAAGCTCATTCATTTTGATGTAATCTCCTTTTGGATAGTTCCTTCCATGTCCTCAGTGCCTCTACTCTCAGGCAGAATATCTTCAATGATATACTCCATCAACAACACACAGTGGTCACTCTTTCCAATTAGTGGTTCATACTCAATTTTTTCAATATCCAACACATTATCTGTGAATGCTAGACCAAGTAGTGATGGCTCATCTCCACCCCTGGCCCTCGTTGGTTCCATTACATGTTGGTGCAGAAAATTCCCTTGTACGCAATCTAGGAATCTTGCCCCGAATGAGTCCTCACCACTGTGTGGATCAAAATTTATCCAATCTATCTCTTTATGATTAAAATCTCTCATAATCAAAATCCTATATTTTCTCTCCCGTGCCATGTTAACAACTGAGTTTATGACTTCAATAGTACCTATATGACTTTCCTCATAAACTTCTAGCCTATTCTGGTTCCTTGGTGGGTTATATACAACAGTTATTATAATGCTCTCTGACCCAGTATATATGCGAGCAACAAGAAACTCCTTGAACTCACTTTCTATAGCCAAGTTTATTTCTTCAACTTGAATCCTTTCACTTATGAGCAGTGCTATCCCTCCACCAATCCTCTCAGATCTTTCAACCCTTAATATTCTGAAGCCCTTAGGAAAAACTTTGACACTGTTTATGTCCTCACTCAACTTAGTCTCTGTAATTGCTACTATATCTGCCATACTGTTGTGAATCATATCTTTTAATGCTACTGCCATACCAGCTAATCCATCAGCATTTGTGTATAACAATCTTAATGAGGCCCCATCCCCTGATCTTCTGTCATTATCTTCTTTATCTCCCCTTTGTCTGGAAGAACTCTGAAATGAAAATTTTTCTTCTCTTCTTCATTTCTTTCCTCATTTCACCTTCTTGCCTCTTGCAACAAGTTTTTGATCTTTCCCATCTCTTCCTGTGTTCTGTATCGTCTAATGAACACTTCTTTGAATTCTTGAAGGTCTATTAGGCTTTTTTTTCTCAACAATATTTCCCTACATGTTTCCCCTCTCTCAAAGGTTACTTTTGTTGGTCTCGGTTTTCCTTCCCTCGAATATTTGCCTAGTTGGTGAATGTTTACGATATCCTCAGGACCACAAATTACTCCAAGCTTTCTCATCAGGTCTACAACCCTAGCTTTATTTTCTTCAAGTCTCCCCTGCCATGTTGGCTCCTGGGATTCCCTTATGCCTGAGATTACCACTGTCTTCTCTTTATCAAGTGCCTGTCTGATCAGTGGATTTGCCCTTTCCATCACAAAGTCTTTCATTTTTTTGATTACTGTCTCTTTATAGTCAACTGTTTGTATGTTTTCCAGTGCCACCACCTTTACAGCCTCTTTTACTGCCACATTCCCCTTTAGTGCATCAGCAAAGGAAGTTTTCATGGTGTGTGTGTGTGTGATTACCTAATTGTGATTACGGTGTGTGTGATTACCTAATTGTGTTTACGGGAATGAGCCCAAAGCTCGTATCTTCCCGTCTCCTCATCGGTTCCATTTTATACTTAGTGATACTTATCATACCTGTCCTTAAAACTATGGATTCAGATAGCATTAACTACCTCCTCGCTTAGCCAATTCCAATTATCAACTACTCTTACACTGAAAAAGTATTTCCTTACATCCTGCAAAGAAGTTTTCTTACCAAGCTTCAAACTATGACCTCTAGTTCTAGAGCCAGCCATATCAAAATATCGATCCCTGTCCACTCTATCATAACCATGAAGGAATTTAAAGACTGTTACCATATCCCCCCTCACTCTTCTAGCTTCGAGTGATGGTAAGTCTAATTCCCTCAGCCTCTCATCATAACTGAGATTGCGTATTTCTGGCACCAGTTTCGTGGCATGTCTTTGAACTTTTTCAAGCTTAGCTATGTGTTTTTTCAAGTGCGGATTCCAAAAGGGGGCTGCATATTCCAGTTTTGGCCTCACATAGGTTACATAAATATTTCTGAACATTTCCTTGTCCATGTGCCTGAAGGATACCCTTACATTTGATAAGAATGCATATGCTGCCCTTACTATGCCATTTATATGTATTTCTGGAGACAAATCTGCCAGTATGTTTACTCCTAGATCTCTCTCATTTTCTGTCTCTTGAAGTTGTACTCCAGCCACCGAGTACTCAAGCTTGGGCCTTCTTGCACTTGTACCCATTCTCATTACCTTACATTTTGAAGTATTGAATTTCATTAGCCACTTTTCTGACCACTCATGCAGATTATCTAGATCCTCCTGAAGTTCTCTACTATTGTTCTCGTTTCCTACTTTCTTCACAATCTTTGTATCATCTGCAAACATATGCATGAATGAATTTACAGACTCTGGTAGGTCATTTACATATACAAGGAACAAAAGTGGCCCTAAAACTGAACCCTGTGGAACTCCACTACTAATTCTTCTCCATTCAGACACTGAGTGTCTTACTCTAACCCTCTGTTCCCTTCCTTCTAAGTAAGTTTTTATCCATTCCAAAACATTTCCACCTATTCTAGCCATTGATTGCAGCTTCCTAATAAGTCTCCCATGTGGAACAGTGTCAAACGCTTTCTGGAAGTCTAGGAATATGCAATCTGCCCAGCCCTCTCTTTCCTGTAAGATTCGTCTTACCTCATCATAAAATTCTAATAAGTTTGTTACTGTTGATCTACCTTCTCTGAAGCCATGTTGCCTCACTGACAAAAAGTTGAAGGATTCCAAGTGAAGAGAGATATGTTTCCTTAGTAGTTTCTCCATAACTTTGTGTGTGTGTCTGCGTCCTTATTCTCTTATTATTATTATCATTATTATAATATCCTAAAAAGCAAGAATAAATAATTCATTAAAAAGAAAATCTATTCTAGATTATACTATCTTTGATCAGGTTCCGTTTTCATCAAAAAGCTTTCAATAACAGAGAACGGCTTTAAGTCCCTATCATGCAATGGGTAACTTTAATAAAACATATTTTCTTAAGAATCTCATAGATTAGAGCAGTGGTTCCCAAACATTTCAATACCAAGGACCCCTTTTATTTGAATGATTGTTTCCCCGGACCCCAGGATATTGAAACGTCTGTCAACTTAACATGCTGTTTTAATAAACTAGCAACAAACTCCTCTTATCAGAAAACTAGATTAATTTCTGCAGAAAGACATATGTAAATGAAAAAATGGGAAAATATATAAAAAAAAAATAAAGAAAGAAATACAGAACAGAACAGAGCAGAAAAAAATACTTTATCTTCATCTCATTAATGAGATGGGTGATGCTGTTTTGCTGCTACTATGCTTTCAATTTCAGGTTCAATGGCAGACAGTTTTAATCGAAGATCAGGTTCCACATTCACCCTCTTTCTGTATTTTGATTTTATGTAAATGAGCTGTGAGAAAGCCTGCTCGCATAAATACGTAGTAGGGAATGGTATTAGATATTTCAGGGCCTTGGTTGCCAGTTCTGGGTACTCATTTTTCAATAGTAACCAAAAGTCTGATAAATTCTAACGGCTGAAACGTGATCTTGGTGAAGTGTCACATGAAAGTTCAACAAGACTATTTTCTCCTTTTGCTGTTAATTCTTTTACATCTTTTACATTTACATGAAAAGGATCCCTAATCCAATTGTTATTACCATCATGAGGAGGAAAATAATCCCTAAAACTGATCTTTAAACCTTGCAAATGCTGAATAAAAAGGCTTCTTACTTCTCCAGAAATGTTTTCTTCAGAAGTTTCAAGAAAGTCATAAAGTGTTGGAAAGGATTCAAACACACCACTATGCAGACGTTCAGACCACAATTCTAATTTCTTGCTCATAGCTTCCACTTTATCTTCAACTTTAAAAATAGTTATGGATCTCCCTTGTAGGCTCAAATATAGGTCATTCAAATAAGTAAAGATGTCAGACATGTATGCCACAATAGCTAGCCACGAAAAGTTATTAAACCATTCTCTCCAATGAATTGATTTATCATGAAGAAATAGTCTTATTTCATCACGCAACTTAAATATGCAGGTAAGTACTTTACCGCAGGACAGCCACCGCACTTGAGAATGCAAGAGCAGTTGTTCATGAGCACTACCCATCTCCTCACAAAGAACACTAAAAATACGAAAATTTAAGGGCTGAGCTTTTATGAAGTTATCTACTTTCACTACTTCATCTAGAGTAGTCTTCAATTTTTCTGGCATTTTCTTTGCTGCCAACGATTCTCTATATATGCAGCAATGAGTCCACTTGACATTTGGTATTATAGCTTGAATTTTTGCCTCGAGTCCTTTGTACTTTCCCGACATTGCGGGAGCCCCATCAGTACTGACTCCTACACACTTTGACCATCCAATTTCATTAGCTATTATAAAATTATTCAAACTTTAAAAAATAGACTCACCAGTTGTGTGTGTTGGAAATGACTGGCAAAAGAGAAAATTTTCCTTAATTGTACCGTCAAATTCATATCGTATGAATGCAAGTAAATCAGCAGTGTTAGCAACATCAGTACTTTCATCTAATTGTAAAGAATAATACAGACTTTTAATCACTCTCTTCACTAGTTGATTTTTAACACTGTCAGACATGTCTTCTATTCGCCGCTTGACAGTGGTGTTTGACAATGAAATGAGATCAAAACTCTTTGATATTTTGTCTCCATGCATCCTAGAGGCCATTGCTTTGGCAGCAGGCAGAATTAGTTCATCTGCTATTGTGTGTGGTTTTCCACTCTTTGCTATTAAAAGAGAAACATACGAAGCACACACAGCATTCTTATTATCACCCCTGGTTGCTATTTTTTCTATAATATTTTGTCTTGAAAGCAGTTCTTCCCGTCTTCTTTGAAAATATTCAACAGGTTTGCTAGTATGCTCCTTATGCTTAGTTTCAAAATGCCGGCAAAGTTTGGCTGGCTTCACACTTTCATTGGACAATATTTCATAACAGAGAACACATTTTGGTTTCTGTTCACCTTCACTGCCTCTACATATAAATCCAAAGGATATGTATTCATCACAGTATTTACGGTTTTTGCGTTTCGACTGATGAGTCAGTGTCTTTTCACTTGAGCTTGTCGCATATTCACCTTCTATGTCACTACTGTCTCGTTTTAACATGCTTCCGGTTTTTAACCACCGATCCATCATACGATCAGATATTTACAATAAATAGTCACTGATGTAGTTAATACAACTAAACATTAAGGTTCGGGAATCAAACACAGATGCACTGACTACGGACTGCTCAAGTTGCATTAACGTTTGGATGCAACTGTTGGTTCAAAACGTGAAGACGGTGAAGGAAGAGCGAAGTTGCAGCAATCAACGTTCAGAACTTCCCCTCAGACTGAGCTCGCACGCCACGGTTCGACTGTATGTGTTCAACACATGACAGGTTGGTAATCTCACACATATAAATGCTTCGGTCCTACCGTACTGTGATTGCCTGACATCCGACATGTCACTTTCATGTACAGTGTTAAATACATAAAAAACTAGAGAGAAAAACAAGAAAAATAAATAAATTATATAATCAGGAAACGTCATTGCCATAATTATGAGAGCATGGGTACGTTACGTTGCCTTTGCATAACTGCATTATTATTTTTTTCTTTTAATATGCTTCACTTACATATATATATATATATATATATATATATATATATATATATATATATATATATATATATATATATATATATATATATATATATATATATATATATATATATATATATATATATATATATATATATATATATATATATATGAAAATTTCAATTCAATTCACGGACCCCCAGTACTACCTTTGCGGACCACCAGGGGTCCGCGGACCACAGATTGGGAACCACTGGATCAGAGCATTCACGGATGTTGTACCTTAATCTTGCCACATCATTCTAATATTTGTGTCATTGTTCCACATGAATAATAGCAGCAGTCCTTTTTGTACTGCATCTTCCCTAAACTAAATAAAAGTTAAAGTTAAAGTTTGCGGTTTTAGCCCTCCTATCAGAGGCATCGCCCCTGCTCTGGCGGGCGTCAGCGGTGCAAGCCCCAACCCCCCACTGTGGTGTCCAGCCACAGCAGTAACCCTCCCAGTAAACAGCTTAAACTATCGGTCCTGAACGGGAACCGATCTGCCGACTAGTTCGAAAAATGAAAAAAAAAAAATCACATACAACCCGGCGGGAATCGACTACGTCCCCCGAAGACCCGCCTCCTGACTCTCAGTAGAAGTGGATAGGGAATTGTACTTTAATATGAATCTCTAGAACAAGAGATTTAAGCTCGTAAGAATACTTCTTTGCAAGATGTAAGTCAGTACTTTTTTTTATTGGAATTCGCTTAGCGAGGAAGTTGCAAATGCTAAATGCATTCATAGTGATAAGGATGGCTATAATGATTGTTAGTGAGTAAATTGGAATCGATCGGGAAACGAGGAGTCATGCGCATAAAGTTATTTCCCATGAACGCAGTTCATAGTCATAGTCATAGATTTTATTGCCAAATATTTAGTATACATACAGGAATAAATATGTACATTATATTCAGAGGCACTAGCCTGCTGAGCAAGAGCTCCTTGGCAGGCAGTTTAATATACATTTCACATAATTTAAAGTATGACGGCAATAGTTAACAAAAGCTCCAATATAGCTATCTCATACTTATCTTGCAATAAAACAAAATTGTAGCCTGACCTTAACCTGGACATAATGATACACCAATACTGTATTAATTATTAATCAACAGCTGCTTGATTTTCCCTGACCACTTTAAAAAGAAAAAAGAAAAAAAACGAATGCACCTGGAGACGAGTAGTTACGATCATAGGGCTCTGTCCTCTGAACACACACACACACACACACACACACACACACACTGGGTAGCGGTTTTACACACACGCGCACATACATATACGGAGTAACGGTTTCTAAGGACAGACCACCCACCCTTTTTGTCAGGGACTAAAAGTTTTGTTTCATTATATATATATATATATATATATATATATATATATATATATATATATATATATATATATATATATATATATATATATATATATATATATATATATATAAATTTTTGGGGGTCTACTGTTAGAGTTTTTACGTGTTTTGTTTTTTCCTGACTTACATTGGGAATCACCAGTTCCCCAGTGGGTTTTGCAATCCTAAATTAATTAAGAAATTTTTTTTGAGATTTGAGTAGGTATTAGATATCAGGTATATTAAATTTTATTGTTACTCCGTAAATTAATTTTTAACTTTATTCATTATTTTTTTCTTACTTTTTAATTCGTTGTATTAGATAATTCTGTGAGTTACTTATGTTATTTGTTTATGAATTATTATTATTATTATTATTATTATTATTATTATTATTAGTAGTAGTAGTAGTAGTAGTAGTAGTAGTAATAGTAGAAGTAGTATTAAGTTTTTAATGCCAATAAATTTCTATAATTAAAACAAACAAAGACAAAAACTTGTTCAGGTATGTACATTTGTCCTGACCATACTCCGCTATTCGAAAAGGTTACCCCTTGGGGGGGGGGTTGTTCACTGACCGTGAACTTCGTTTTATTTTTTTATTTATTATATATTTGTGTTTATTTTATACCTATACTTTTTTGTATTTAATTGTTAACATCTGTATCTGTGTATATTATTTATTGGTGTGGAAGATATATTGAAGAAAGGTTTATATGGACGTGGAATTTACGTGTTCATCACACAGTTATTCGACTCTTTTATCTTTTTATATAATTCTTTTTTAGTTTCGTTCCGTGTTTTTACCTGTGGGTAAAAACTCGAATATATTTGACATGAGTTACAGGCCCTGTAAATTCATCACAGAAGTTCACATGTACAGACTAACGCCAATAATCAATTAAAAAAAAAATAGTTGAACTCTTCTAACCTTTTAATGCCATGTCAGGAAAGACACGCCCTGGTGCCTCCAAGGTTCTTTCATGATTCATTGACGACGAATATGGCTGAATATCTTAAGGCAATATTTCTTAAATGGGAAAGGATGTACTCTGGCAGTGTGTGTGTGTGTGTGTATATATATATATATATATATATATATATATATATATATATATATATATATATATATATATATATATATATATATATATATATATATATATATATATATATATATATATATATATATATATATATATATATATATATATATATATATATATATATATATCAGAGATTATTAAAATACACACACACGCACACACTTCCTCCTCTGACTAAATAAAGTTTTACTAAGCATATGTGATTCCATAATCTAGATGAAAAAAAAATATATAATTACGTAAAAAGGCATACTTAAAAATCACTAAATTATTCTAAATGGGATAGGCCTATACATTGGGAAAATCTAACCTCTGTCGTTGAGGTAATATTTTTAGGTTTTTTAAGTATTTTTTATAGTTTTCAATAAGGGGGAATATTTACAGACATACATACATATACCTTGGCTGTTTCCCCCTTTAATTGGGGAGTAGCCGACATCAAGAAAGGAAAACAAATAGGGGGATTACTTTGCTCTATGGGAAATGACGAGGGAGCTAGCGACCGTTCAGATGGCACTGCTGGAGTGCCACAGCCCATCCTCCCGGCTCTTCCACAACCTGTGTCGCTTCACAACTGCCAGCTCCTCCTACTGCCCCTACCACAGGGCTATCTCTGTAAGATGCAGCCCCGTGGTAACAGCAGATGCCCATCAGAGCCGCGTCACAATCGCTCGCCACTCATTCCTATTCCTAGCACGCTCGCTTGCTTCCTTCACATCCATCCTCCTATCATTCAGGGCTCTCCTTACTCCATCCATCCATCCAAACCTAGGCCTCCCTCTAGCATTTCTCCCATCAACTCTCGCATTCATCACCTTTTTCAGCAGCCTTTCATCATCCATCCTTTCCACATGGCCAAACCATCTCAGAACATTCATATCTACTCTGGCTGCAATTTCTCTCCTCACACCCGTTCTTGCTCTCACCACTTCATTCCTAACCCTATCCAATCGATACACCAATCATACTCCTCATAACCTTTATGAAAACGTTTCAAAACCAATATGACTGATTTGCTTCGCATATTTGTAAATATTTTCAATTTTAGATAGGACTACTTGCGCATAGCTACTATTTTTAAACTTTATAAATTGGACTACTTGCGTAGAGAATATGTATATTTAGATATTTCATCTTCATATAGGACTAATTGCGCACAGATTATATATATGTTTTTTGACATTTTTATCCTCATATAGGCCTACTTGCGCACAATGATTATGCAATTTTAAGTTTTTACGAGAACACGTAAAGCTTTTATATATAGTTTTTGTTTGTTTTAATAAATAGGCCAATAAGCCTTTCATTAGAGATTTAGGAATGAGTATTTTTATATTGATTTGTTAATTAATGTATTTGGAAGAATGACTATGTGACTGCCATTGACTTTAAAGCCAAAAATCTGATTATTATGCAGGCTTTTGTCATTATTATTATTATTATTATTATTTTAAATAACAAGTAATTCCTTCTAAGGTTGGGAATTTATACTTATATATTTTTTGTTAATTTGAAATTAGTACTTATTTTAACATTCAATCAGAAACTTTAATGCAAAATCTATATAATCCTCCATAAAAGGAGCTTTTATTTGCAAGTACATAATTTTTTTTTATACTAGGCCTACATATGAATGTAAGGATTCATTTATTTTTTTTTCATAATTTTTCGAGAATTTTCCGTATACCGTAGAAGTACTTTACGTAACATACTGAAATATAGGTGTGTTAATTAGATACTGGAATATACGAGAACTGCCGTAGCGTGTTAGTATAATGCTCGACTGTGGAGATGACGGACTCACGTTCGAGCCCACTGCGGGGCGATGGGAAGGGCATCTAGACTAAAATCCCCAGCTTCAATTCGTCTGTTTCCGCGATTAAATGGGGGGAGATTAATAGATCAAAAATTGAATATATATATATATATATATATATATATATATATATATATGTTCCGGTTTTACGTCACGGACTCCCTTATCAACCAAGGGCTAGGACGGTTGCCTTCTTGCGAAGGACTTGTTTTGGCAGATGTAATCCTTACGCTGAGTGCATGCCTTTGCTAACCTCAGACCGTGTCGGGGCGCGAACCCTCGACCTGACGCCTCAGAGTCGGAGACGCTACCGACTGAGCCACGGCGACTACATATATATATATATATATATATATATATATATATATATATATATATATATATATATATATATATATATATATATATATATATATATATATATATATATATATATATATATATATATATATATATATATATATATATATATATATATATATATATATATATATATATAAGGGAATGCATATCCCAATATTTATATAATTACATTTCTCGTGTTTGTATATTAACAAAAGCAATTCCATTTTTTTTTATTATTATTATTTCCTATTATTAGGTGTTCATGCAAGATTAATCCTACGTCTTGCATCTCTTATGTTAATAGCAGTATATTTACATTCGTTATTACATCATTTTATTTTATCCATTTAATTATATTAGTTCTTAAAAGTTGTCTTTGAATTATGTCTTGCAAAATCCTGCACAGTGAGGGGTGCGTTCATATAATTTTCGAGACAAACTGCTCATTAGATGTCCTGAGTAGCCTACGTGATTATGTTTAAAATGTCTTTTTATCTTCCTTGCTGTCTGTAACTGAGGGTTGTCACTTTTTTTTTTTTTAGCGCATCTATACCGTTACAGGGAAGACAGTCCTCCCAAAGGACAATTACCCCGTAGGATAACTGCCCCTTATGACAATTGTCCCTCAGGAGAGTTGCCCCTTCAGTCTTCAATTATGAATCCTTTTGCTCAGTTTTATTTTTAACACCTCGTCTTTGCTAACCCAACTTAATATAACCTAACCTGTTCATTCCTTCTTAACCATAGGATATATTTCACTCTAGCATTTCGAGTTAGGGGCTCTTGTCTCAGGGGTAATAGTCTTCGAAGCAATTGTCCTTAGGGGCAATTATCCGTATCCTCCGTTACAGTACTAGGAAATTATGCTTCTGAAAAATCCTATAAAGAATTATACTAAGCCTAGCTTTTCTAAAAAAAAAAAAAATATTCCATGTGTGATAGATTTATAGAAATATACAAGATTAAAATAGGGACTTTGATTTGCTTATAGCAAGTATAACTATATATTAGAAAAAGTACAAACATTTATATAAAGTAATTAATGCTAATAGTAGTTCTCATATGAATAAAATGTATAGATCTTTGATCCGAACAAGTCTTCCACGTGCACATTCTCTCTCTCTCTCTCTCTCTCTCTCTCTCTCTCTCTCTCTCTCTCTCTCTCTCTCTGAGATTACATATAACTCAGGATGAAATATCCCAGTAGTCACCGTGGCTCAAGCGGTAGTGTCGGCAACTTTGAGCCGTCAAGTCGAGGGTTCGCGCCCTGCCACGGTCTGAGGTTAGCAGGGGCATGCACTCAGGGTAACGATTACATCTGCCAAAACAAGTCCTTCACAAGAAGGCGACCGTCCTAGCCCTTGGTTGAAAAGGGAGTCCGTGACGTAAAACACGCATTATACATCAGGATGAAATATCCCAGAACAGCAGGACAATTATATTTGTGTGAAAACCTCAAATCAGGATTGACTTTTGTCTGAAGACTTGTATTTCTATATAGACAGATAAACACGAAATTAAACTAAAAGATATGAAAACGACCGGTAATAATGTCACATTCAAAATAAAACTACTCGTGTATGAATGTGTGTATATATATGAGGAGTACGTATGTGTGTGTATGTTTGTGTGTGTAACGTCGTCTTCCCAATTAGTACCGCCATTGTTCAGAAGTATGTGAATTTACATGTATTAATTGTGCTTGAAGTTGATATACTAATATGTAATCAGAAAAGGCGGGCCAAGTCTAGTCCATAAACTTCGTTCACATATATCACAATTACTGGTCATGCAAATGCGTTTTTTTTACATTAACATTTGCATGCTGAAGAGTTTTCTATAAACCAGTTCGGGTTGATATATTGTGACGTGGATAAGCAAGACCGTCTTGGAGAGAGAGAGAGAGAGAGAGAGAGAGAGAGAGAGAGAGAGAGAGAGAGAGAGAGAGAGAGAGAGAGAGAGAGAGAGAGAGATCATCAAATTAAACATACCTATAATATATAAAAACAATCTATAGCTATAAAATATTTGCATAAAAGATAAAATCTTATATAATTCCTAGATATTGTAAATCACTTACTTATTTTATAAATGTTTATTTAGTTTACATTAATTAAAGATATTCTCTTACTTAATATTGCATATTTGGAAGCAGAATAGCCTTGTTTAAACAAGCGATAAATCTAAGGTTGGATAGCCTACGGAAAATAAAAGGAAGACATCTTTTCGTTCTCAGTGACTTGCTTTCACTAAGGTCATTATCAAATGCTCTCTGGTCTTTGCATTCAGTATCTGCAAGTCATTGTATTAGAGTGCGAATCTGATCAGGAATGCAGTGTAACAATGCATGCAAAGATGGTGGAAAATTAAACTGCATGTACGATACTGCAGTTGGTAAAAAATAAAAAATAAATAAATAGAAGGACATTATTGCTACAGTGGAACAACAGAGAAGACAAAAGTCGAGTCCATTAAGAGTTAAAACGGGGGATGACACTGCTGCTTTAGAATTAAATGAATAAACATGCATTCTGCTAATTACAGGCATTACCGTTAATGAATTGCAATATATAATACATATTCAGCGAGAAATAAAATTAGTGTCGTGTATTATTTTAAAGGAGAAACGATCTCAGTAGTCCATGAAAAAAAAAATGTTCTTAATTCTATATGTATAAAGGAGCAGTTAACCGTATTTTCCTCGAGTCCAGATTTTGTATTATAAATTCAAATGTTCGCTTGGGAGTTTTTTTTTTTTCCACTGAAAGAAAAATCATAAAAAAAACCTTGCAATAGAATAATCGAACAAATGTATTAATTCTTGTCATCGTAGTCTCGGAAACAAAAAAAAACTACAATATCAAAATAGCATCTTATGAGAACAATAAAAATGAACGTATCTATCGATCTATCTATCTAAATATATATATATATATATATATATATATATATATATATATATATATATATATATATATATATATATATATATATATATATATATATATATATATATATATATATATATATATATATATATTATATATATATATATATATATATATATATATATGTGTGTGTGTGTGTGTGTGTGTGTGTGTGTAGGTGCCAAACTCCCTAATAAAGGGAGTGGCCAAGTCAGTGCAAAACCTTTTAATAACAATTGCGTTTTAAGAATACGAGATAAGGCTAGGCCTTATAACCTATGAGAGCGAAAACTTTGAAGAATGAAAAGAGAAAACAAGCTTGCCAGACAGGGAAAGCTCCAGAGAAAGAGAAAGGAATGAATTTAGCTCTTTTGAAGGTCACGTGTAAGGATATATATATATATATATATATATATATATATATATATATATATATATATATATATATATATATATATATATATATATATATATATATATATATATATATATAATATATATATATATATATATATATATATATATATATATATATATTCTCCCTGGCAAAATGGTAGTGTCCGCCACTCTGAGGCGGCAGGTCGAGGATCGAACCCCGTCACGGACTGAGGGTAGTAAGGGCATACACTCAGGGTAACGATTACATCTGCCAAAACAAGTCCTTCGCAAGAAGGCAACCGTCCTACACCTTAGTAGAAAAGGGAGTTCATGACGTAAAAAACCGAATCAAATCAGTCATATATATATATATATATATATATATATATATATATATATATATATATATATAGAGAGAGAGAGAGAGAGAGAGAGAGAGAGAGAGAGAGAGAGAGAGAGAGAGAGAGAGAGGTCAATGACCGAATGAAAGATGGGTAGTGTGATAGTTGCCCTAGTTACGACTACAACCCTTGGCTGCAGGTATGTTGTACAGTTAGGTAAGGGACAGTCAGGAGATGGCCATCCTTCGCCAGACTGGAGTCTCTCTACCCAGTGGAGACAAAGGCTGGTGATTGGAAAAAAGTTTCGACTTATGAATACTGGAATAAAATATAAAATATTCTATAAAATCTGAAGTTTTATTCTTTATCTTTCACTAAAATATTTTTTAATAGCAAACCTCATAAAATGTTTTAAAATACTCGATTTCATCCGAATGTGTGTTTATTCTTTATCTTACACTAATGTATTTTATTAGCGTATGTAATAATGTATTTTAAAATACGCGATAACATTTGAATTTATTTTTCTTTTATTCTCCACTAAAATATTTTTTTTATTGCAAAATAAACTAAAATTTTATAAAATACTCGATAAAAATGCATTTATATTTTTGCTTTCCTGTACGATAAAATATTTTAAAATATTCAATAATATTCTTGATTTATATGTTATTTGAAAATCCAATAGAATATTTTTAGATTACCATAAGACTCCATTTATGTGTTTTTTTCTTTCTTTCCCTTGCGATAAAATATGTAGTTTTTTTCTTATCGAATTTTTATACAAAATCAAAATATATTCTTTTATTACTACTTGACATAGAATTTAGATAATCCTTGCAGGTATAATCAAAATGCATGCAAGATCTCTGAGAGTTCAGTAAAAGTTTTTTCCCATTCAGTTTTGTTAATAGAACATAGAAATTAAATTTGGTTTGCTAATGCACCATGTCTGTTTCAGATTTTTGTACTTTGACTTGAACAAAATCCACTAACAGAGCTTAAGAATTCTTTGCCATATTCAGTAAAGATAGTTGATTTTGTCATTTTGTTATTAGAACATGGAGTGATATATGATAGAAAGGTTAGTGCAAGAGTGAAAGGCATGATATATCGTGCAGTGGTAAGGCCAGCGATGATATATGGCTCGGAGACGTGGCCTGTTAAGAAAACACAAGAAAGAAAGATGGAAGTGGCAGAGATGAGAGTGGTGAGATGGATGTTGGGTGTGACGAGGAGGGATAGGATCAGGGACGAGAGAATTAGAGGGACAGCCAAGGTGACACAAGTGGGAAGGAAGATGCAAGAAAGAAGGCTTCAGTGGTATGAACATTGTATGAGGAGAGATGAAGATTGGATTGGTAGAAGGATGATGGAGTTACAGGTGGAGGGAGTGAGAGGAAGAGGGAGACCACGAAGATGGGATGACTGTGTACGGGACGACTTGAGAGAGAGGAACCTCAGTGGAGAGGAAGCATTGAACAAGAGAGAGTGGAAAAAGGCTGATAAGAAACCGCGACCCCATATAGATATGGCAAAAGCGAGAGAAGAAGTTATTAGAACATGTGAAATATATATATTTTTTAAATGCATCAATGCAGTCTCAGATCTTTGACTCAAGCATATTAAAAAAAAAAGTATTTTATTTTTCAATTTTGTTTTTAAAGCATATGAATAATTTTTTTTTTAAATAATGCCCCAGTGCATTGTATGGTGCTTAGGCCTACACGGCTTAAATAATATCTACTAAACTGAGTTAACTAAACCGAACCAAACATTTGCCACAAATTCATCTTTAATCCCTTAAAGTACCATCAGATGCCTTTTCAAAGTCAATTTCAAATTCAAAAATTTTGTTTTCCATTTTACAATGGTTATTACGTTGCAAAACTAAGAATACACTTAGGCCGTTTTCACACCAAAGTGGCACGTCACACGTGGCATGCCACGTGGCACGCCAGTTGAAAACGAACATCTGGAAATATATGACACTTTCACACAGAAGTGACGTGGCACATGGGACGTGTCACGCCACTTCTGTGTGAAAGGTTTCATATATTTCCGGATGTTCCTTTTCAACTGGCGTGCCACGTGGTATGCCACGTGCGACGTGCCACTTTGGTGTGAAAGCGGCATTATAAGGAGCAAAAATACTTATGAAAAAAATTACTTGAATTAACACATTAAGTCATGTGAGGGATGAACGCATTCTACTGAATGACTATGATCATTGTACTGTTTGTTTTCGCATTTAATTCATATATCATGCTATATAGAAGGAGTAATATGAACGTTAAGTTCATGTATATCGACTACACTACGATCCTTTTAATTAATATCGTTAAATGATTGCTAAAAACACACATACACACACTGAAGAAGAGTTATCAGTCTTTGGAACAGAGATATAGTAAAAAAACGTACATGATTTAAAATTCATTACCTCAAGTGTATCGACTACCTTATGAGCCATTTAATTAATATCATTAAGTGAATGTTAAATAAACACACATTCTCTCTCTCTCTCTCTCTCTCTCTCTCTCTCTCTCTCTCTCTCTCTCTCTCTCTCTCTCTCTCTCTCTCTCTCTCTCTCTCTCTCTCTCTCTCTCTCTCTCTCTCCTCTCTCTCTCTCTCTCCTCTCTCTCTCTCTCTCTCTCTACAGAAGAGCTTTGCAGCCTTAGGCAAAGGGAAGTATTATTATTATTATTTTAACAAAGCCGTCACAAATGATTGGTAATTGCTTTCAACTCCCATGCTCTCTCTCTCTCTCTCTCTCTCTCTCTCTCTCTCTCTCTCTCTCTCTCTCTCTCTCTCTCTCTCTCTCTCTCTCTCTCTCTCTCTCTCTCTCTCTCTCTCAAGAAGAGCTTTGCAGCCTTAGAGGCACAGGGAAGTAGCTTATCATAGCATGCATGCAAATTTATTTTAATTAGACTCCATCTCTGTTTCGCTGGTCTCGCCATATGGGGCAAATGGATTATTCATGTTAATAATTCTCTTATCTAATGACTGAGTAGTGCAGTCTATTAGCTTACGGTTACCGTTGTTTATTTTGGACCGGTTTTTGAGGTTCTGTTATGCTTGCGTATGCATGTATGCATTTATACAGATATGTATTTATACACAGGAAATATGTGTTCGCCCAAGTCCATCCATATACCGAAGCCATAATCCCCCTTATAAGGGGGATGGCTGAGTCAAAGAAAATACTTTGACTATTTGTGTGAATTAAATACAGATGAGGGGATTCCCAGTCCTCTTGCTCCGCCCCATTTAGTCGACTTTTACGGCTTGTTCGGCCCCCACTTGAAGGAAAAGAAATATTATACTATATTCCCTATTTAGCTCAGTTATTTGGTCCTATTACATATGTTATGGTGTTTTCCACTGGATCATCTGAGTCGACAAGGGCTACGATCACACAATGAACCCCACTACCCTGCCCTTCTTATCACTAAAAATGATGGACAAGAAATGTTATGAGCAGATCCTCTGGGTATCGAACTCGCAATCTCCAGGAAGGGAGCCAGGCCCTGATCCACTATATATTGAATGCTTGTTGGTGAATAATTTTCTCTCACATGAGACCACTAATTCAAGCCCTGGTCTGGCTTGCACAGCTTCTCTTTGTCAGAATCACATTGGGCTGGGAAACAGATAGAGTTGTTGTAGAAGATGTGTAGGGTTAGTCTATGGATCAAATATTATTTTGACAAGGTGAGGTTAGGTTAGGTTAGGGTTTCGCCAAGTGGATAAAATTTTTTGTCCCTAACCACTCCTGGAAAAAAAAAAATTAAATGTCTCCATTTTGAGTAACTTCCTTAACATAATTTATTTTTACTATATGTGGGATTAGCATTGTTTGTGCTCTAATTGAATTTTATTGTCTCACTACAGCAACTGATGGCCGTGGAAGTATTTTAATTGCTCCGATATGATGATATTTTGTATATACTAATGGCATTGTTTTATCAAATATTATACTTGTAAATGGTGCTGTTAGTGCCATTTTGATGCAGAAGTGAAATGTATGTATGCATATATATATATATATATATATATATATATATATATATATATATATATATATATATATATATATATATATATATATATATATATATATTTATATACACACACACACAAAACATACACACCTACAAACATACATACGTACGCACATATACACATACATACAGGTATACTTCGCTTGATGCCGGTTGGAACATTATTGAGACTTAATATTCATTAACGTTTGACTTTTTACCTCTGAAAGTACGATAAGGAAATTTTTATTTACACTAATATCGGGAGGGCATTAGTTCATGCATATCTGGTTGTGTCATAAATGTACATTTGTTTTATCTTTTATATTTCTTTTTTTTCTATATATTTTTGGTCTGTCTTGATATCATTGTTGAGGTGACAGAGTCCCTTCTCTGGTTACAAATCTTCATGTTGAGAATTAACAATAATGTTGATTTTTTATTTATTCCTAATTGTAATCTTTCTTTGTGTATCCAAGTATAGCTATATTTCCACCTATTTAGCACAGGTCATAACAGTCTCACTGACATTATATATATATATATATATATATATATATATATATATATATATATATATATATATATATATATATATATATATATATATATATATATATATATATATATATATATATATATATATATATATGAATCATTTTTTTTACCCCGACTGGGACTCGAACCTAGGGCTTATGATTACTAAGTCAAGGCGCTACCACTACACCACAGAAGATTAAAAGGAATCCAACCTTATAGCTTATATCTGCTATACTTAGGAATGAACTCATTCTAACTGAATGCCACTATGTTCATATTAGAGATTCCTCAACCTCACTCGTGGCTTCATTTTAGCATTTAATTCAATTCCCAATCTCATTCGGGCCATGAAATAACAAGATAAGCACATTACATATGTGAAAACATGAATCATTTTTTTTACCCCGACTGGGACTCGAACCTAGGACTTATTATTACTAAGTCAAGGCGCTACCACTACACCACAGAAGGTTAAAAGGAATCCAACCTTATAGCTTATATCTGTTATACTTATGTGCTTATCTGGTTATTTCATGGCCCGAATGAGATTGGGAATTGAATTAAATGCTAAAATGAAGCCACGAGTGAGGTTGGGGAATCTGTAATGTGAACATAGTGGCATTCAGTTAGAATGCGTTCATTCCTAAGTATAGCAGATATAAGCTATAAGGTTGGATTCCTTTTAACCTTCTGTGGTGTAGTGGTAGCGCCTTGACTTAGTAATCATAAGTCCTAGGTTCGATCGAGTCCCAGTCGGGGTAAAACATGATTCATGTTCTCACATATGTAATGTGCTTATCTGGTTATTTCATGACCCAAATGAGATTGGGACTTGAATTAAATGCTAAAATGAAGCCACGAGTGAGGTTGGGGAATCTGTAATATGAACATAGGGGCATTCAGTTAGAATGCGTTCATTCCTAAGTATAGCAGATATAAGCTATAAGGTTGGATTCCTTTTAACCTTCTGTGGTGTAGTGGTAGCGCCTTGACTTAGTAATCATAAGTCCTAGGTTCGATCGAGTCCCAGTCGGGGTAAAACATGATTCATGTTCTCACATATGTAATGTGCTTATCTGGTTATTTCATGACCCAAATGAGATTGGGACTTGAATTAAATGCTAAAATGAAGCCACGAGTGAGGTTGGGGAATCTGTAATATGAACATAGTGGCATTCAGTTAGAATGCGTTCATTTCTAAGTATAGCAGATATAAGCTATAAGGTTGGATTCCTTTTAACCTTCTGTGGTGTAGTGGTAGCGCCTTGACTTAGTAATCATAAGTCCTAGGTTCGATCGAGTCCCAGTCGGGGTAAAACATGATTCATGTTCTCACATATGTAATGTGCTTATCTGGTTATTTCATGACCCAAATGAGATTGGGACTTGAATTAAATGCTAAAATGAAGCCACGAGTGAGGTTGGGGAATCTGTAATATGAACATAGTGGCATTCAGTTAGAATGCGTTCATTCCTAAGTATAGCAGATATAAGCTATAAGGTTGGATTCCTTTTAACCTTCTGTGGTGTAGTGGTAGCGCCTTGACTTAGTAATCATAAGTCCTAGGTTCGATCGAGTCCCAGTCGGGGTAAAAAATGATTCATGTTTTCACATATGTAATGTGCTTATCTGGTTATTTCATTGCCCGAATGAGATTGGGAATTGAATTAAATGCTAAAATGAAGCCACGAGTGAGGTTGGGGAATTTGTAATATGAACATAGTGGCATTCAGTTAGAATGCGTTCATTCCTAAGTATAGCAGATATAAGCTATAAGGTTGGATTCCTTTTAACCTTCTGTGGTGTAGTGGTAGCGCCTTGACTTAGTAATCATAAGTCCTAGGTTCGATCGAGTCCCAGTCGGGGTAAAAAAATGATTCATGTTTTCACATATGTAATGTGCTTATCTGGTTATTTCATTGCCCGAATGAGATTGGGAATTGAATTAAATGCTAAAATGAAGCCACGAGTGAGGTTGAGGAATTTGTAATATGAACATAGTGGCATTCAGTTAGAATGCGTTCATTCCTAAGTATAGCAGATATAAGCTATAAGGTTGGATTCCTTTTAACCTTCTGTGGTGTAGTGGTAGCGCCTTGACTTAGTAATCATAAGTCCTAAGTTCGAGTCCCAGTCGGGGTAAAAAAATATTCATGTTTTCACATATGTAATGTGCTTATCTGGTTATATATATATATATATATATATATATATATATATATATATATATATATATATATATATATATATATATATATATATATATATATATATATGTATATATATATATATATATATATATATATATATATATATATATATATATATATATATATATATATATATACACACACACACATGAGCTCTTTTCCCCCTTATAAGGAGAGTGAGTAAGTCATGGCAAAATATTCTGACTCTTTGGGAGGAGAAAATGCAGAGGAGGACATTCCCAGTTCCCTCGCTTCGCCCCATTTAGTCGACTTACGACACTCAGGGAAACACGGAGGGAGTATTCTAGCTCTCTCTTTCAAGGGAAAAAAAAAAATATATATATATATATATATATATATATATATATATATATATATATATATATATATATATATATATATATATATATATATATATATATATAGTATATATATATATATATATATATATATATATATATATATATATATATATATATATATATTTATATATATATATATATATATATATATATATATATATATATATATATATATATATATATATATATATATATATATATATTTATATATATATATATATATATATATATATATATATATATATATATATATATATATATATATATATATATATATATATATATATATATATATCCAGCTCTGCTTTTCCCTGCATTGTAAATTAGTTACCTCTCATAATATGTAGATAGTTACATTTCATGAATTTTAATTTTCCCCTGTTTTCTCTTGTTTTCCTTCGTGGTCAGTATACTCTTACTTACAGTATCCATGTATACTGTGCATGTATACATATACAGTATAATGGTTTATCTTCAGTCCAGAATGTATATTTTACTTAAGGCTTCAAGACACCATGCATCAGATATCTCCTATGAAGTGAATTAAGACAACTTCCATTGGGGTACGAGTCTCTTCGCCAGAAATAATCTTTAACATGAAATTCCCTCTTAGTTTTGTAACCAAGCTTTTGACATGAAATATCAAATGATTTTGCTGTTATCATATTTTTTTCCCAATCCCTGCAAACGGATCAAGAAATAATAAATTTATATTGTCTTGGCTCCAGGAGCGAGTGGACTAGGAATCTCCTCCTCTGTATTTTCTCTTCCCAAAAGGTCAGAGTATTTTGCCTTGACTCAGCCATTCCCCTTATAAGAGGAAAAATAGCTCATGTATATGGTTAGTCTTTGTTGGAGACACTTTGGCCGCATTCAAACTAAAGTGGCATGCCACGTGGCAAGCCAGTTGGAAATGAACATCCAGAAATATATGAAACTTTTCAGACAGAAGTGGCGTGACTCGTCCCGTGTGCCATGTGCGACTTGCGACGAAGTCGCACGTAGCATATGAGACGTGTCACGCCACTTTTGTGTGAAAAGTTTCATATATTTCCAGATGCTCGTTTTCAACTGGCGTGCCACGTGGCATTCCACGTGCGACGTGCCACTTTGGTGTGAATGCGGCCTTTCTTGGAACCATCGTCTTTTTTTTTATAAGTGATTTATTTTCAACAAGGTATGTTTAAGAGCCTGACGATGAAGGACTTCATGTTGAATATAAGTTTTGAGAAAAAAAACCTGTACCTCAGTGGGAGAAGCTCTCTCTTTACATTTTTCAATGAAGGTACCTGAAGCATAGTGTCTTGGAGCCTTATTTAAGAAATGCAATCACCTCTGATGCTGAACCTTTATATAAATTAAACAGATATTTCGTTTACCATATATATATATATATATATATATATATATATATATATATATATATATATATATATATATATATATATATATATATATATATATATATATATATATATAATATATATATATATATATATATATATATAATTTTTTTTTCCGTGCGGGTGAGTGAATGAGTGCGTGTAGATTCTTCTTAGCAAAAACCATGGAATTTTTTTTTTATAATTTCTTCATCGATGTTGGCGCAGTGTGTATTTGGGTGACTTAGATGCATTAATTCTAGTTTTTTTTTTTTTTTTTTTTTTGGCTTATGTAAAGTTTGCTCGCGTTCTAAAAGACATCTAGATATTTTGCTGTAGGTCTTTTTTTTGTGACACCGGGACAGGCAAAAACTGCACTCATCAATAAAGGCCCGGGCTCGAGAAAACACCAAGACGAAGGAAAAGAAAAAGCTTAAGAACAAGGCAGAGATGAGGTAATGTTTCACAAAGGAAAACAACAGACAGACAGAATAGTCAAAGTACAGAGGACCTAGAGATATGGAGAATTAGGCCATGAGATTACGATAGTTCCGCTTTTTGAAGTAAGATAGGATATAAGAATTAGGAAAGTCAGAAGGAGGAAGAGAGTTCCAGAGCCTGGAGGTAGATGGGAAGAACCAGTCACTGCACCGACCAATCCGCGAGCTACAAATCTTCACACAGTACCTGTGAGATGAGATCGCTTGGCGAGTGTTACGCGGCCTCTGCAGTGGGGGGGGTACAACTCGCCAACTCATCAAAACGGCGATGGAAGTAATAGCTATAGAAAAGAGATAGGAATGATACCTTCCTTCGATGAGAGAGAGAATCCAGATTATAAGTAAGACCAGGGTCATTAATGAGTTTGACTGCCTTAAATTCAACCCTATCAAGGAGATAAGTATAAGAAGAATCACCCCAGGTGTGTGAGCAGTATTCTAAGCAGGGACGGATAAAACCTTTATATATTTTAAGTAACTGTAAAGAGGAAAAGTAATGACGAAAACGAAACAGAACCAGTATATCAATAAATGTGTATCTATTTATGAGCGAGGTATATTAGCTTCGGGTGAATGTGTATATCCTTGACTAGGCCACCCACTTACAAAAGAGATTGTGGCGATTGTATATGTATTGTGGCCATTGTGTATGTATGTATATATGTATGTATTTGTATATGTATATATGCATACTCGTAAAGTGTCTCTAGTGCCATACAATTACTGTTTGGGACCCCCTTGTATATGTATGAACAATTGCACTATTGGCATTGTTAGCTTTAATGCGAGTTTTGACCTGCAGCACTGTCCTTATGCATCTGTGGTGTACTCATATAACCTGCTGAGTAGGTATGTGCTATCATACGATAGATAACGCTACTTCTTCCTTCCTTTTCACGCGAAGCGAGCGCGTTATCACGCGCTGGCTTCGCATTCACGAGGTCGAGAGATCGGTTCCCGTCCAAGACCGAGAGTTTAAGTTGTTTACTGGCAGGTTACTGCTGTGGGTGGGCACCACAGTGGGGGGTTGGGGCTGGCCCCGGCTAGCGAATACCCATTGTATAATGGAAATAAAGGTTTATTATTATTATTATTATTATTATTATTATTATTATTATTATTATTATTATTATTATTATTATTATTATTATTATTATTATTATTATTATTATTATTTGCTAAGTTAACGGCGGCAGGCTCTGTTGAGTACACCGATAGATGTGCTGGTCACTAGTGGAACAGCATCTTTATGTATAAGGCACTGATTAGGACAGTGATGCCCTTTAGAAACTTTTTAGAAAAATCGATTTTAATTATTGGAATATTATTATGGTGTCCTTTTTATGTGTAACTATTATTACCCATTCGAATGAGCATGGACACAGAGAGCTTGAAGCTGGATAACTAAGGATGGCTGTCCTGCCTAGCGCCCCGCGGTAGTTTCCTTCACGGGTTTGTCACTTCCCGAGTCTAGTGCTGTAGCTACTACGATAAAAATGTGAAAATTTTAGTCATATTTTTTAGGTTCCTAAAATAGGGGGTTTTAACCTCACCCTTTATGGGGTATTTAGTCCATTTAAAGGTTTTTTTTTTAACCCTCCCTTCAGTATAATGGGGATTTTATTGTTATAGAGAGATCTTTCCTAATATCATTATTATGGTGCAGTTTAATGGTTTCTATCAAAGGGAAGAGAACGCCCTTTTTCTCCCATATTTCGCGTTCTCTTTTTCTCTTAAGGGGGGTTTACACGGTCAAACGGTTCGTCGAACGCGGTTCGACAGACAAGTGTTTGAAGTGATGTTCGAACGTGTGAACGGGGTATTTGGTTGTCGAACACGGAACGTGTTCGACAACCAAATACCCCGTTCACACGTTCGAACATCACTTCAAACACTTGTCTGTCGAACCGCGTTCGACGAACCGTTTGACCGTGTAAACCCCCCTTTACTCTGCATTTACTTCTTTTTTCTCTTTGTATAGAGAACAAGAATACTAACTCCGTGTTCCCCTACGTGTTGTAAAAGTCAGCTAAGTAGAGCGGAGTAAGGAAACGGTGGACCTCATCCTGTTTTTCAGTTTCTTTTACTCTCTTTCTCTGCATTGCCTTCGTTCTTTCTCCTTTGTCAGACAAGATGAACACCGCCTTCATGTTCTCCTACATGTTATAAAGGACGACAAAATGGGGCGTAGCGAGGGTATGAGAATCCACTCCTATTATTCATTCGATCTTTCTCTCTTACTCTGCATTGCCTTCTATCTTTCACCTTGGGCGGATAAAAAGAATACCGCCTTCGTGTTCCCCTACGTGTTATAAAAGACGACTTAATGGGACAGATTGAAGGGACATGGAATCCTTTCCTTGTGCTTATTGGATCTTTCTCTCTGCATTTTCCTTATCTTTCATATGGTTTTGTCAACAAAACTACCTCCTCTATGGTTTGTAATGGTCAACTAAATGGGGCGGATCTAACGATCTGAAAACTCCCTCATTCTTAATTTCTCCTCGAGAAGTCACGGCATGACAAGAGGTTCTGGCAGGAAAACACCAGCCATAGCCCTAAATGGGCTTTGCTTTGACTCGGCCACACCCGTTACGTGGGGTATACTGGCCTGCGTATATAGTAAGAGATAAACACTTTACTGTCTTGTGCTTAGTAAGTTTATAACTTAATTCCCCAGCTCCGCCTGACTGTGTCCACCCTATTCGAATGGGGATCAGTAGTGAATGAAAACGCCAAACAAATAAACTCAAATATGACGACATATTTGTTCAGGGCATCTGGGTATGCATCATCGACATAGGTGGGGGGATGGGAAGGGGTTTCAATGCTTAAAGGTGTATACAAAGGGAACCAGCCCTCCCTTCAGGGGATATCTCTCTCTCTCTCTTTCTTTCTTTCTCTGTATATATATATATATATATATATATATATATATATATATATATATATATATATATATATATATATGTGTGTGTGTGTGTGTGTGTGTGTGTGTGTGTGTATATATATATATATATATATATATATATATATATATATATATATATATATATATATATATATATATATATATATATATATATATATATATATATATATATATATATATATATATATATATATATATATATATACATATATATATATACATACATATATATATATATATATATATATATATATATATATATATATATATATATATATATATATATATATACACACACATACATACATATGCATATACATACATTTATATATATATATATATATATATATATATATATATATATATATATATATATATATATATATATATATATATACACACATACACAACACACACACAATCCTATTTTAATTCTCAAATAAAAAATTTATTTTTTTCCATTAATTGTCATAATGTAGCAATTTGCGTTCCTGATGCCAAAAAAAGCACTTTTATCATATGCATTCCTGCGCATAAGCAGTTAATGGACGATAAACCGTAACTGCTTTTTGGGTTTCTCGCTTCTTTCGATAAATTTTAATATTGAAAGCATAACCTGTTATGGTTACACGCGCACACACACCCACACACGCACATACATATATGCATGTATGTATGCATATATGTGTAATATATGTATATATGAAAGAGACAAAGAAAAAAGTACAAACAGACAAGTCCCCAAAAACTAATAGTAAAAAGGAAAAAAAAATATCTCAGACAAGCTGAAAAAATACATATGCGTGTGTGTTTATGTGTGTGTGTGTGTTTGTCTGTGTGTGTGTCTGTGTCTATGTGTGTGTGCGTGCGTGTTATATTTCAAAAGCAGAAATATATCTGGAAGAGGTTGTTAAAACTGTGTTTTTCACATAAGAATAGAAATAGTCAAGTTTAGGATCGTCTTCACCGGTGATATACCCGGAGAAGAACCCGATTGGAGCTCTTTTAATTTAATGATAGCAATGATGAGTATCTGTTAACGGGACTGACCAAATAACTGCCTCAAGAACTTGGATATCATGGGACTTATATCTCCAAATTTGTTTTTTATCTCTCTCTCTCTCTCTCTCTCTCTCTCTCTCTCTCTCTCTCTCTCTCTCTCTCTCTCTCTCTCTCTCTCTCTCTCTCTCTCTCTCTCTTTAATTCGTTTTAATGGTTTTATTTTATCTATATTTCATTCTTTTTTCGTGTGTTTATTTTTATAGCTATAGTTATTATTATTATTAATCTAGTTATTATTAATGCTATTTTTATTGTTGTTATTGTTATTATTATTTTTATTATTATTATTATTATTATTATTATTATTATTATTATTATTATTATTAGTAGTGAGTAGTAGTAGTAGTAGTAGTAGTAGTAGTATTCCATCAAATGGGAAAATTTGAGGTACTTGGTTAGAAATTGAAAATAATATAACGAAAGTTTTATCTACTACTACTACTACTACCAATACTACTACTACTACTAGTACTACAGATAATAATAATAATAATAATAATAATAATAATAATAATAATAATAATAATAATAATAATAATAATAATAATAATAATTATGTATTTAGACTCATCTTCTCCTGGAATGATTTTATTTGTATTGAGTGTTTTACTTTTTATTTATTTTTTGTATTAACCTTTTTTATTTATTTTATTTTCTTATCCACAATCTTACTTTTCTTCCATTTTTCTTTGTCTGTAGCTAAGGTAAAGACATGTAATTTAACGGGTTCACCATGTTTTGCATGTTTTGTTTTAATTTTTATACATATATTTTTTTCTATTTTAACTTTTTTCATTTTCATACATTAATTTTTTTTTTATATTTTCACTGACTTGGCCGATCCTGTGTCTACCAATATATATATATATATATATATATATATATATATATATATATATATATATATATATATATATATATATATATATATATATATATTTTTTTTTTTTTTTTTTTTTTTTTTTTTTTCATACCTGCTCTTTTCAGATTGTATCGTTTGAAAATATTAATCTTTTTACTGACAGTGCCAAAGTATTAATACATGCGAATTTCAGAATGTTTCGTATTTAAGTATTATATTCATGTAAATGATGTAAGGTTAGTACGATAGATATCGTCATTTTAATATCGTTATTCTCTAGAATTGAGGCTTTTATTACCATCATTATTATCGTACCGATAGAGCCATTACAGAGGATTAGGATGGGACTGGATTAGGGGAGTGAATCATGATGGTACTAATACCCGAATCAGGGTATCATTACATGAGAGTGAGAGAAGGCACTGGGCACAACACGAAAATGTGTATGATTAGAAAGGATTGGAGAATGTTTATGATTGGAAGGGATTGGAGAATGTGTATATTTGGAAGGGATTGGAGAATGTGTATGATTGGAAAGTATTGGAGAATGTGTATGATTGGAAGGTATTGGAGAATGTGTATGATTGGAAGGGATTGGAAAATGTGTATGATTGAAAGGAATGGGAGAATGTATGATTGGAAGGGATTGGAGAATGTGTATGATTGGAAGGGATTGAAGAATGTGTATGATTGGAAGGGATTGGAGAATGTGTATGATTGGAAGGGATTGGAAAATGTGTATGATTGGAAGGGATTGAAGAATGTGTATGATTGGAAGGGATTGGAGAAAAGATAAAACGTGTAGGATTAGCAGAAATTGGGGAAAAACGAATATGTGTAGGATTAGAAGCGATTGGGGAGGGAAAAATATATGTAGGATTAGAAGATAGTGGAACTATAAACACGAAAATGAAATATAAAAATAAGTCAAAGAGCTGGACAGACGTTTTGGCTAAATTTATTAATTTTTATCACGTGGTGATGTATGATATCGATAGTAATGTAATTGAATATCGGTCGTATCGGTTGTATCGCTGGCCTGCATCTGTTACAGATATATCGGTCTGTCTGTCTTTACAACAAGACCTTAATCCCTCTTTGACCGAGGCAAAGCTCACCATGGATTATTTGTGGGAGGAAAAGGCGAAGGAGTGATTCACACACACACACACACACACACACGTCTCTCTCTCTCTCTCTCTCTCTCTCTCTCTCTCTCTCTCTCTCTCTCTCTCTCTCTCTCTCTCTCTCTCTCTCTCTCTCTCTCTCTCTCTCTCTCTCTCTCTCTCTCACACACACACACACATGGCAGGGGAGACTTGAAGAAAATAAAGCTAGGGTTGTAGACCTGATAAGAAAGCTTGGAGTAGTATGTGGTCCCGAGGATATTGTAAACATACACCAACTAGGTAAATATTCGAGAGAAGGAAAGCCGAGACCAACAAAAGTAACCTTTGAGAGAAGGGAAACATGTAGGGAAATATTGTTGAGAAAAAAAGTCTAAAAGACCTTCAAGAATTCAAAGAAGTGTTCATTAGACAATACAGAACACAGGAAGAGATGGGAAAGATCAAAAACTTGTTGCAAGAGGCAAGATGAAAGAAATGAAGAAGAGAAGAAAAATTTTCATTACAGAGTTCTTCCAGACAAAGGGGAGATAAAGAAGATAATGACAGAAGATCAGGGGATGGGGCCTCATTAAGATTGTTATACACAAATGCTGATGGATTAGCTGGTAAGGCAGTAGAATTAAAAGATAGGATTCACAACAGTAAGGCAGATATAGTAGCAATTACAGAGACTAAGTTGAGTGAGGACATAAACAGTGTCACAGTTTTTCCTAAGGGTTTCAGAATACTAAGGGTTGAAAGATCTGAGAGGACTGGTGGAGGGATAGCACTGCTCATAAGTGAAAGGATTCAAGTCGAAGAAATAAACTTGGCTATAGAAAGTGAGTTCAAGAAATTTCTTGTTGCTCGCATAAATACTGGGTCAGAGAGCATTATAATAACTGTTGTATACAACCCACCAAGGAACCAAAATAGGCTTGAAGTTTATGAGGAAAGTCATATAGGTACTATTGAAGTCATAAACTCAGTTGTTAACATGGCACGGGAAAAAAATGTAGGATTTTGATTATGGGAGACTTTAATCATAAAGAGATAGATTGGATAAATCTTGACCCACACAGTGGTGAGGACTCATTCGGGGCAAGATTCCTAGATTGCGTACAAGGGAATTTCCTACACCAACATGTAATGGAACCAACAAGGGCCAGGGGTGGGGATGAGCCATCACTACTTGATCTAGTGTTCACAGATAATGTGTTGGATATTGAAAAAATTGAGTATGAACCACCAATTGGAAAGAGTGACCACTGTGTGTTGTTGATGGAGTATATCATTGAAGATATTCTTCCTGAGAGTAGAGGCACTGAGGACATGAGGAGGAACTATCGGAAAGGAGATTACATAAAAATGAATGAGCTTTTTGCAGTTATTGACTGGAGAACCTTATTTTACAACAAATCTGTACAAGAAATGTATGACATCTTTTGTGAGAAATATGGGAAGATAGTAGATTGCTGCATACCTGTCACCAAAGTAGGTGTAATTCATGCCAGAGAGAAATGGTTCGATAATGGGTGTAAAAGAGCTAAGGAGTGGAGAGACAAATGCTGGAAAAGGTATAGGAGGAGAAAAAACATAAATGCCTGGCAAACCTACAAAAGAGCAAGAAATGACTACCTAAGTAAAAGGAGAGAGGCAGAGAGAGACTATGAGAGGGACATCACCAGGAAGGCTAAGGAAAATCCCAAGCTTTTCCACAGCTTTATCAGAGGAAAACTGAAGGTAAAAGAACAGGTTTTAAGGCTAAAGAGAGCGGATGGAAGCATCACTGAGACGGATGAAGAGATCTGCAAAGAACTGAACAAGGAGTTTCAGTCAGTATTTACAGTAGAAAATACCCCACCCCCTCAGATTGCAGCGATAGAAGCTCAAGGGCCGGTATTAGAGAACATCAACCTTACAGCCACATAGGTATGCAAAGCGCTGATGGATTTAGATGTTCATAAAGCTACAGGTCCCGATGACATATCCCCTCATGTGCTTAAAAAATGCGCAAACACAATATCAGTGGCACTAAGTATCATATTTAAGGAGTCACTGGAGTCGGGGGAGATTCCAAGATGCTGGAAACAAGCAAATGTGATACCTATCTTCAAAAAGGGAAGGAGGGATACGGCTCTGAACTATAGACCAGTTTCCTTGACCAGCATAGTTTGCAAAGTTATGGAGAAACTACTAAGGAAACATATCTCTCTTCACTTGGAATCCTTCAACTTTTTGTCAGTGAGGCAACATGGCTTCGGAGAAGGTAGATCAACAGTAACAAACTTATTAGAATTTTATGATGAGGTAAGCTAAATCTTACAGGAAAGAGAGGGCTGGGCAGATTGCATATTCCTAGACTTCCAGAAAGCGTTTGACACTGTTCCACATGGGAGACTTATTAGGAAGCTGCAATCAATGGCTAGAATAGGTGGAAATGTTTTGGAATGGATAAAAACTTACTTAGAAGGAAGGGATCAGAGGGTTAGAGTAAGACACTCAGTGTCTGAATGGAGAAGAGTTAGTAGTGGAGTTCCACAGGGTTCAGTTTTAGGGCCACTTTTGTTCCTTGTATATGTAAATGACCTACCAGAGTCTGTAAATTCATTCATGAATATGTTTGCAGATGATGCAAAGATTGTGAAGAAAGTAAAAAACGAGAACAATGGTAGAGAACTTCAGGAGGATCTAAATAATCTGCATGAGTGGTCAGAAAAGTGGCTAATGAAATTCAATACTTCAAAATGTAAGGTAATGAGAATGGGTACAAGTGCAAGAAGGCCCAAGCTTGACTACTCGGTGGCTGGAGTACAACTTCAAGAGACAGAAAATGAGAGAGATCTAGGAGTAAACATACTGGCAGATTTGTCTCCAGAAATACATATAAATGGCATAGTAAGGGCAGCATATGCATTCTTATCAAATGTAAGGGTAGCCTTCAGGCACATTGACAAGGAAATGTTCAGAAATATTTATGTAACCTATGTGAGGCCAAAACTGGAATATGCAGCCCCCTTTTGGAATCCGCACTTGAAAAAGCACATAGCTAAGCTTGAAAAAGTTCAAAGACATGCCACGAAACTGGTGCCAGAAATACGCAATCTCAGTTATGATGAGAGGCTGAGGGAATTAGACTTACCATCACTCGAAGCTAGAAGAGTGAGGGGGGATATGGTGACAGTCTTTAAATTCCTTCATGGTTATGATAGAGTGGATAGGGATGGATATTTTGATATGGCTGGCTCTAGAACTAGAGGTCATAGTTTGAAGCTTCGTAAGAAAACTTCTTCGCAGGATGTAAGGAAATACTTTTTCAGTGTAAGAGTAGTTGATAATTGGAATTGGCTAAGCGAGGAGGTAGTTAATGCTATCTCAATCCATAGTTTTAAGGACAGGTATGATAAGTATCACTAAGTATAAAATGAAACCGATCAGGAGACGGGAAGATACGAGCTTTGGGCTCTTTCCCGTAAACACAATTAGGTAATCACAATTAGGTAATCACACACACAGATATATATATATATATATATATATATATATATATATATATATATATATATATATATATATATATATATATATATATATATATATATATATATATATATATATATATACATATATATACATATATATATATATATATATATATATATATATATATATATATATATATATATATATATATATATATATATATATATATATATATATATATATATATATATTTATATATATATATATATATATACACACACACACACACATATATATACCTTTCGTATGTCAAGTCAGTGAATGCACTGGAATTTCCGTCATTGTAGTACTGGATTATTATTAATCTGGGAGGTAATCCATGTTGGTATTCCTTGATTACATTTACCTGGAAGGTATTCCATACTGAAATTCCAAGGAATAATGATGTAAGCCCAATGCGTTCCTTTCCTGATATTTTATGAATATTGTTACATTTATCTAAGCTTGACATCGTGTAGTTATTCCTATTTATGGTGTAGTGGCCTAGTAGTAGTCACCGTGGCTCAAGCGGTAGCGTCCGCGAGTCTGAGGCGTCAGGTCGAGGGTTCGCGCCCCGTCATGGTCTGAGGTTAGCAAGGGCATGCACTCAGGGTAAGGATTACATCTGCCAAAACAAGTCCTTCGCAAGAAGGCAACCGTCCTAGCCCTTAGTTGAAAAGGGAGTCCGTGATGTAAAACCGGAACAACGAACAGGTGTATTGGCCGAGTGGTGGAGCACGCGACTATGATTCGTCAGGTCATCGATTCATAAACCGCGATGGTCGGAGGCTAGAGAGGGCATTCACTCAGGGTAACGGTCACGCGCTGCCAAAACGTCCTAACCCTTACTTAGGGTGTGTGTGTGTGTGTGTGTGTGTGTGTGTGTGTGTGTGTGTGTGTGTGTGTGTGTGTTTCTCACTGCGTCTGTTGGTTTTCAAGCATTTATGTACATACCTGAGGGACGCAGTTACCCTTTATTTAATTATCACCAAGTGATTCAGGCAAAGAGAATCTATACGAGCAAGAGGAGACTTCATAGGTTAGAGCATCGTGCAATATGTCTTTTATCCTGTAAGTTATATTAAGATTATATCAAAATTATATATTAATTCAATTGCTGGGTTTAAATCCGTCCACTGAAGAAACAAATTCAATCACGGGGGGAACAAATCCAGCTACTGAGGGAACAAATCTAGCCTTTGGGGTAGCAAATCCAGGCCCTTGGAGACCAAATCCAGCTACTGCGGAGGAAATTCATTCACTGAGGAAACAAATCCAGCCACTAAGGGAACAAATTCGGTCACTGGGGAAACATATTCAGCCACTGGGGTAACATATCAGGGGTAACATATCAAGCCACTGACTTAGCAAATCAAGCCAGTGGGGTAGCAAATCCAGCCACTGAGGGAACAAAGCCAACGACTGGAGTAATACTTCTTGGTACTGGGGTTTCAAATCCAGCCCCTGGGGTTATAAATCCAGCCACAGAGGGAACAAATCCTGTTATAAGGCAGCTCAAGTCTGTGCCATAACCAGACCATTTTCTCCAAGAGGCTATTAAGAAATAGCGACTCCATATAAACATGAGAAAAGCTGATGAGAACAAATCAAAGAATAATATAATATAACCAACATATTCTTTGTTTGGAATTATTTTAATGTTTGCTTCGTTTATTTTGTCTATGATTTTTCTAATTTTTTTTTCAATTATGATCTTGAATCATGGAGCTGCTGGTATGTGTAAGCCTTTGGGCTGGTACATCCTGAAAACAGTCGGTGCAAAGTCTCTCTCTCTCTCTCTCTCTCTCTCTCTCTCTCTCTCTCTCTCTCTCTCTCTCTCTCTCTCTCTCTCTCTCTCTCTCTCTCTCTCTCTCTCTCTCTCTCTCTCTCTCTCTCTCTCTCTCTCTTTGATAATAAAATATTGTAGTCTCTTCTTCTTCTTCTTCTTCTTCTTCTTCTTCTTACCCGAGAATAATGAAGATACTGCTTTACCTCTGACCTCACATATCACTTAGTATTCTAGCTAAGTTATTAGTTCACTGAAGCTGTTGACTTCTTGCAGAACTAAAATGCGAGAGAGGGGTTTCCCATTTACCTCTCCGCCCCATTCAGTCGAACATTTCGACACGCAGGGTAACATGGAGGAGGCGTATGTTGTCCTCAGCCCCAAAAGAAAGAAAGAAAGAAGAATCCACCCGTCTCCTTGAAAAATGTAAGAGAATGCGGAGAGAGAGAAAGAGAGAGAGAGAGAGAGAGAGAGAGAGAGAGAGAGAGAGAGAGAGAGAGAGAGAGAGCCATTTGAAAAAAGAAGAAAATGCACACATACACATAACACAAACACAAACATACACACACACACACACACACACACACACACACACACAGAAAACCCACTCATCATCTGAATAAAGAAGAAACTGAACGTAGAGAAAGAGAGAGAGAAAACCCACTCATCTTCTTGAAGAAAGAGAGAAAATGTAGAGAGAAAAATAGAAAGAAAGAGAGAAAATGAAGAGAGAGAAATAGAAGGAAAGAGAGAAAATGCAGAGAGAGAAATAGAAAGATAGAGAGAAAATGCAGAGAGAGAAATAGAAAGAAAGAGAGAAAATGCAGAGAGAGAAATAGAAAGATAGAGAAAATGCAGAGAGAAATAGAAAGAGAGAGAAAATGCAGAGAGAGAAATAGAAAGAAAGAGAGAAAATGCAGAGAGAGAAAAAATGAACTACTGGAGACAGAGGACTATCAACTCCACATTTGGAGAGAACCCACCCAAGCATCATAGCTATTTAAGACTGAATATCGAATAAGCCTTTATCAAGCAGTGCATTTTATTTTCCTAAGAATTTCTATTAGTATTCACTCGCTTCTACTAGTCAGGAAATACGTTTTGTGTATTATCTCTCTCTCTCTCTCTCTCTCTCTCTCTCTCTCTCTCTCTCTCTCTCTCTCTCTCTCTCTCTCTCTCTCTCTCTCGTTTGTGTATTTACTTATATATATTCTCATTTATATACTTTTTTTTGTTCTATGTCCACGAGGCATCGGTTATACCTTTCCACGAATGATTCGAATAGAACAACTTAGAGGAGGTTTTTGAGAGGAAAAAAAGTAAAGAATCAAAGATAAAAATTAAGAAATACTAAAGAAGAAGAATATAGGTAAAAAGGTAATAACAGTAAGTAGTGTAAAGAAACACTAAAGAAGAAGAATATAGGTAAAAAGGTAATAACAGTAAATAAATAGATAAACTTTGATAAACAATAAAATATAAAGAATAAGGAAAAAGTACAAAGATAGAGAAAGAATATAAGTAGGAAAATTTATTAAAAAAAATAAAAAAAAACTCAAAAACAGTGAAAGGAAAAAAAAATTCTCAAGAATAAAAAAAGAGAGATTAAATAGGATGAACCCGTAAAAGAAAAAAAAATCAATAACAATAAAGATGGTAGAAAAGGCAAAAAAGGTGAAGAATAAAGAGAG
>JAXCGZ010008026.1:5000-12500 GCA_037179515.1 Halocaridina rubra
TATATATATATATATATATATATATATATATATATATATATATATATATATATATATATATATATATATATATATATATATATATATATATATATATATATATATATATATATATATATATATATATATATATATATATATATATATATATATATATATATATATATATATATATATATATATATATATATATATATATATATATATATATATATATATATATATATATATATATATATATATATATATATATATATATATATATATATATATATATATATATATATATATATATATATATATATATATATATATATATATATATATATATATATATATATATATATATATATATATATATATATATATATATATATATATATATATATATATATATATATATATATATATATATATATATATATATATATATATATATATATATATATATATATAAATATATATATATATATATATATATATATATATATATATATATATATATATATATATATATATATATATATATATATATATATATATATATATATATATATATATATATATATATATATATATATATATATATATATATATATATATATATATATATATATATATATATATATATATATATATATATATATATATATATATATATATATAATCCTACATCCTCACATATATATATTTACATGTCAATGTATATCTAACCTATATTCTCGTTTTCGTTCCAAAGGTGGTGTTTGTGCCTACTGCAACAGTAATACTCCTCATGGACCTTGAATCTCCTGAATATGATGTTTTCTGATTAAAAATGAATCTTTCCACTACGACTATATTCCTTTGCTTCTGCTACTGTTTTCCAAACTCCACTGAATTTGTGTCTCTCCTTGACTATATGTCCTCTTGCCATGAATACTTGCTATCTTCTCAACCACATGCCAAATTTCTCTATACTGGAAATTTCAATGCATACCACAGTGAGTTGCTTAATTCTTCTCACAATGATGTGGGAGGAAATGGGGCTCTTGCTTTCTCTATTACTCATGATGTGGAGAAAATTATCACACATACCACTCTTGCTCCTGATCGACGCAAAAATGCAGCCAACACCTTGACCTATTTGTTACTTCTAACTCTCCAAACTACTCTTATTCTGTGCTTTCCCCTCTTGGTAAATCTGACCACTCTGAGATCTTAATCTCTTCCATTTTAGCTCCCCCTCCACCGATCCCTCCTATTCAGCACTGTCTTTGACACATTGAGTGTACCCAAAGTGAAGATTTGTGTAGCATTCTCTTTGACTTCCCATGGGATGACTACTGCTTTCGGTTCCACAACCCTGATCAGTTATCCTAAAAGTTGCTGAGATCAAAAGCTCGGGAATGGAGGCATACGTCCCCTCCTCTATAAAACCTTTTTCTCCCACTAATCCTTGGTTTGACCGTGTCTGCTCCATGGCTATTCAGGCCAAGAATTGGTCACACTTGTCGTACCGAGCATCTCCTGATTTAACTTGCTCTGTTTTCATTGAAACTAAGAATCCCTTTACTGTACATATTCGAAGGTCTAAGGCTTCCTTTATATGAAGGAAAGTTGATGACCTTAACTCCTCTCCAAAAACATGTTTCTGGTACTTAGCCAAAAAACTCTCTAAAAACTTCTGTAACTCAAGCTTTCCCCCTCTCATTCTTTCTGATGGTTCTATAGCTAGCTCTCCCACTGAAAAAGCCACTCTCTTTGAATTTAATTTTTTGCCAACTCTTCCATAAACGATTCAGTGAACCTGTCCTTCAATCGTTACCCCTCTCTAATCCTATAATCTCCCTTATCCTTTCTCACACAAAGTTCATAAGGTTTTTCGCTCGCTAAAGATGAACAAGTCATCTGTTCCTTATGGTATGCGTGCAAGATTCCTTAACAAATTTGCATATGAACTGGCTCCCACGCTTTGCTGTCTTTTTTGCCTCATTCTCTCAACCAGTATCTATCCTTCATCTTGGAAGTCTGCTATAGTGCAACCTGTTCCTAAGACGGGTGACTGCAATATTCCTTCAAACTACCAACCTATTGCCCAAACCTCTTCTATCGCTAAAGTTTTCAAAACTTTGCTCAATGCTCACTTCTTGAAACGTGTCGAATCTAACTCACTTATCTTCGATCACCAGTATGGCTTCTGCAAGACAAGATCCACTGGACACCTCCTGTCCAATCTTACTCATGTATGGTCATCTTCTCTGGGAAACTATGGGGAATTTTTTGTCGTCGCCATTGATATCTCTAAGGCTCTTGACAAAATCTGGCACAAAAGTCTGTTGGGCAAAGTCTCTGCCTATGCCTTTAGCCCTTTTCTCTATTCTCGGATTTCCAGTTTCCTTTCTGACCGTGTTATATCCATAATTATTGACGGTGATACATCTAGCCCATTCCCTATTACCAGTCATGTTCCAAAGGACTCAGCTCTTTCACCTGTTCTGTTCCTTCTTTTCATCATTGATCTTCTAAAGTCCACTTCTTCCTTTCTTCTGAATCCCTTTGCTATCGATTCTACCCTTCCCTTTTCGTCTGCCTTTTCTTCACGACCTTCATCCTCTACTCGTAATCAGTCTTGTATCACTCTTTGTTCTACTCTCAATTTCGATTTGCAATGGGTATCTGAGTGGGGCACTAAAACTTTAGTTATATTTAATGACTCCAATACACAGTTTCTGGTTATCTCTTTATCTTCTCCTCCTCCTGATAGCCCTATTGTCCACGAAACTAACGACATTTCCCTCATAATTCTCTCAACATACTAGGAATCTATGTCAGGAGTACTTCTTCTTATTCTTAGCTCCTTGGTAGGGTTGAAGATAAGGTAGTAGGACCCCTTAATAATCCTGCTCTTACTTCTAATTTGGATTCTCTCTCTTATCGCCGTAAGATATCATCCCTTTCTCTTTTCTATCACTACTACTTCCATCGTTGTTCTGATGAGTTGGGGAGTTGCATCCCTCCCCAACTGCCAAGGCCCTGTAACACTCACCAAGTGGCCTCATCGCACAGGTATTGTTTGGAGATTTGTAGCTCACATATTGGTCGGTTGAGCAACTGCTTCTTCCCATCTGCCTCCAGACTCTGGAACTCTCTTCTTCCTTCTGTCTTTCCAAATTCTTATAACCTATCTCACTTAACAAAGCGGATCTATCGTCATCTCAGAGCCTAATCCTCCATATCTCTAGGCCCTCAGTGCTTTGACTATTTTTTCAGTCTGTCGTTTTCTTTTGTGTATCATTGCCTCATCACTGCCTTGTGAGCTCTTTACACAGAGCTCAAACACAGATGTGAGTTCAAATATGATCACAATTAAAGGGACAACACTCTGGAACAATATTCCAGAACATCTTAAAGATTCATCCTCTTTCACAGCTTTCAAAGGCAGCCTATATATTTTTCTTTTGGACAAATAGTTACTGCTCACATTCTAAGCAAATTTAATAACTTAATGCAATTTCCCCTTAACACTAATCATTCTATATGTAAATAGATATCGCCTTCTTTGATTTATAAGTTATGAACTAATTCTCATTATAAGGAATGCAATATGGTGATGATGACGATAACATTGATCCTGCATCGAGTGTCACTATTTCTCCTTTATTATTAACATTGAATTGTTAAAATTTTTATCAGTGAATGATTATTGTTATTATAATTTGATACGCATATGCTAACTCAAGGTAAATCTTTATTTTCTAGGAATGCAATATATTTTTTCACTATGTATTGCCCTCTTACTTATTAGTTCAATTTTATGTCTACATATAATTGTACTGTTAGTTTTGTAAATGAATATCCATTGCCATATTGAAATAATTGTTTGTATGTTTGCTTGTTTGTTTGTTTGTTTGTCCATAAACTTTTCCTTTTCCTTCGTCATAATGTCTTCCTCGTGCCAGGCCCTTTATTGATGAGGGCAGGTTTGTTAATTGTTCCGGTGTCACACTCAAAAAAAATCTATATGCACACACCCACGCACACACACACATATACACAAAAACAAACATACATAAAAACATGCAAACATATACACTCATATGTATACATATACATAAGCAAATACATACGTATATCTATTCATATATATATATATATATATATATATATATATATATATATATATATATATATATATATATATATATATATATATATATATATATATATATATATATATATATATATATATATATATATATATATATATATATATATATATATATATATATATATATAAAAATATATATATATATATATATATATATATATATATATATATATATATATATATATATATATATATATATATATATATATATATATATATATATATATATATATATATATATATATATATATATATATATATATATATATATATATATATATATATATATATATATATATATATATATATATATATATATATATATATATATATATATATATATATATATATATATATATATATATATGCAAAATAAACTGTTAAATCACAGCACAATATGAAGCAAAAAAAGGCCCATAATTAAAACACAAAAAGAAGCGAAGATGTACTATATATTACGACTGGACTCCAGTCCTCTTCAGGTACAAATTTGTACCTGAAGAGGACTGGAGTCCAGTCGTAATATATAGTACATCTTCGCTTCTTTTTGTGTTTTATTTATGGGCCTTTTTTTGCTTCATATATATATATATATATATATATATATATATATATATATATATATATATATATATATATATATATATATATATATATATATATATATATATATATATATATATATATATATATATATATATATATATATATATATATATATATATATATATATATATATATATATATATATATATATATATATATATATATATATATATATATATATATATATATATATATATATATATATATATATATATATATATATATATATATATATATATATATATATATATATATATATATATATATATATATATATATATATATATATATATATATATATATATATATATATATATATATATATATATATATATATATATATATATATATATATATATATATATATATATATATATATATATATATATATATATATATATATATATATATATATATATATATATATATATATATATATATATATATATATATATATATATATATAGACATATATATATATATATATATATATATATATATATATATATATATATATATATATATATATATATATATATATATATATATATATATATATATATATATATATATATATATATATATATATATATATATATATATATATATATATATATATATATATATATATATATATATATATATATATATATATATATATATATATATATATATATATATATATATATATATATATATATATATATATATATATATATATATATATATATATATATATATATATATATATATATATATATATATATATATATATATATATATATATATATATATATATATATATATATATATATATATATATATATATATATATATATATATATATATATATATATATATATATATATATATATATATATATATATATATATATATATATATATATATATATATATATATATATATATATATATATATATATATATATATATATATATATATATATATATATATATATATATATATATATATATATATATATATATATATATATATATATATATATATATATATATATATATATATATATATATATATATATATATATATATATATATATATATATATATATATATATATATATATATATATATATATATATATATATATATATATATATATATATATATATATATATATATATATATATATATATATATATATATATATATATATATATATATATATATATATATATATATATATATATATATATATATATATATATATATATATATATATATATATATATATATATATATATATATATATATATATATATATATATATATATATATATATATATATATATATATATATATATATATATATATATATATATATATATATATATATATATATATATATATATATATATATATATATATATATATATATATATATATATATATATATATATATATATATATATATATATATATATATATATATATATATATATATATATATATATATATATATATATATATATATATATATATATATATATATATATATATATATATTTATAAATATATATATAGACATATATATATATATATATATATATATATATATATATATATATATATATATATATATATATATATTATATATATATATATATATATATATATATATATATATATATGTATATATATATATATATATATATATATATATATATATATATATATATATATATATATATATATATATATATATATATATATATATATATTTTTTTTTTTTTTTTTTTTATTTATTTATTTTTCTTCTCTCCTTCTGGTGTTTCCAGCTCTTCATAGACTTCATTCAATTTCTCTGCTTTTGCTTTTGCTACTGCTCTCCTTGCCTCCTTCTGTGCCTGCTTGCACTTTTATTTATCCTGCTTCAGGCCTGATAAATCTGCCTTTTTCTTAGCTTCTTTCTTGTTCTTCACCCATTCTTGCACTTCCTCATTCCACCACCATGACTCTTTATCATTTGGGGGTTCCCTTCCTGATGACTTTCCAAGTACCTCCTCACCAACCCTCAAAATCACCTTACTATTCTCTGCCCATCATTCTTGTACATCTTCATGTAACCTTATCGCTTCCAAAACTCTTCCCTTAAACATTGCTCTCAACTCTGCATCTTTCAATCTCCACCACTTTATCTTTGGGTCCATCCTTGGCTTCTTACTTTTCCTACAGTTCCTGAGCCTTCAATCAGTTACTAATAGCCTATGTTGCACTGCTACACTCTCCCCATTTATTACTTTACAGTTGCTAATCTCCTTCAGATGGTCTCTCCTACACAACAATAAATCTATCTGGCTCTCCCTTCCACCACTACTGTATGTAATCAATCTGTTTTCCTTTTTGTCAAAGAATGTGTTGACCAATGCCTGATCAAATGCCACTGCAAAATCAATCACTCTCTCTCCCCCCTCATTTCTCTCGCCCACCCGCCTGCCCCCGTGGACTTTACCTATCCCAGCCTTCCCAATTCCCAAGTGACCATTTAGATCTCCTCTCAAGAGTACCCTCTCCCTTATAGGAATTGTTCTAAGCTCCTGGTCTATCTCCTCCCAAAATGCATCATTCACCTCCGCTGTACAACCAGTTTGTGGGGCATAGGCACATACCACATTGAGTACCGTTTCTCCCAGTCCCAACTTTAAACTCCTAAATCTGTCACTCTTTCTATTCACACCAAAGCAAGCTTTCCTTCAGGTCTTT
>JAXCGZ010008026.1:15000-22500 GCA_037179515.1 Halocaridina rubra
CCTAATGTTATTTTCAGTTTTGTTGTTGCTATGCTGTTAGTCATAAAATTTTAGTCATTAATGCTATTGCTTTTTGCTATTAATGTCATATTAGTTAGTATTATTAAATTTTCGTTAATATTGAATTTTTTAATATTTCAGTTAAGATTGTCTTTTATTAGTTCCTCAATACTTAAGACAAAAATGTCTTTTTTAGGGGGGCTAGCCTGTAGGGGAGTTGTCATATAATTTGCACCTATCTATGCATTTAATTGTTTGCCATGCTTGTTCAGAGTAAAAGTATCTCTTGGAGATTACACCTGGTCCAGGTATCACGTTTCTAACCTTTGCAATTTAATGTGTAGCTGATAGGATATGATCTGGACTGGGGGCAATAATGGATATTTTGCAAGCCGTTGATACCATTTGGTAGTTAAGTTAAAGATACACCATGGGAACCAGCACTGCCCCTGGTGCATACCTTATTGTAGGGCATACCAATTTTCATAAAAGATAGGCTACTTGTGATATTATTGGCCTAGGCATATACAGCAAAAACCTCCCTGACTCATCCCTCTTTTTAGTTTTTGCAATTTGATAGAGGTGGGGAGTTAAGTGAGTCAGACAATCAGAATGATGCTGCAAAGCAGAAAACAACCACGAGAAAGTTACTGTTAGGCTGCCAAACAATCGCCAGGAGAGCTAGTGGCAGCCAGAATTTTTGAAAACTCCAGAGGGCTTTGGAGCACTCTAGTGTAGAGTTGCATTTTAATAATAAATCACTGTGCCACACTCCCAAGATATTGACTTTTTTCGGGCTACCTCAAGTTTGGTATGTGCATACTTTAACTCTACTATGATGAACACTCTGCTATAATAAAACAGCATATTACATTTGAATAAATCGCAATACACTTGTGTTATATTTATGGGATGAGCTACTCGTCAAATTTTGCATAGATGGGTTAGATGAAGAGAGATAAAGTTCGCTGTTTGATGCGAAGTTTAATCTATGGTGCCTTCAAGAGTAGAGAAGGGAGAATACTTAAAACATGACACAGCCCAATTAAAAAAAGCTTAACTATTACAAGTTTTTTTCAAGCAATTGTATTATCGAAAGAGTATGCAAAAATGACCTCTACAAATAGCAGCAATAAGATAGAGTCTGCCACGTGGAGAGATGGAAGGAGAGGAAGACTAGGAAATGGTCATGTGTGAGGAAAGCAGCGAGCGACAGTAAGAGGATGAGAATACTTCACAAAGAGTCCTCATTAAAGTTAAATTGCTTGAATCTCTTGCCTTTGGTGCTTTTTGGTCATTGGTTGATTATAATACACATAATTAGTTTCAAGTTTCTTCTTCGATATACATTATTAGATTACGTAACTTAAATCTTAGTCTTTGGGATTGTAGCAAAGTGCTGATACGTTCTTAGAAGGGAAGTGGTAAATTTGCATTGTATTAATTTCTGAATTGTTTGCAAGGATTATTTTTGAGTTGAAGTCACTTAAATGTTGCTAGTTTAAAAAAATATAATAATTTGCATTGACTATTAAATCAAAAGCGAGTTTGCTACAAGAATAAGCCTAATTATCGGAGTTGAATATTCAGGACCGGTTAGCAAACTCGAACGAACGAATGAATGATATTTGAAACATTACCATTGCACATTAGGAGAAGGTAATGTTCAGGAACTTCTGAAATTTTAAGCTTTTTCCTTAATCTTCCCCAACTGATTGAGGAGTGATACATTTTGCAAACTCCTGCTGAAATGTAGAGTGAAATGTAGAGTGCGAAAAAAATGTATAGACATGGTGAATAAACTAAGTGAATGGGCTAGTGTGAATGGAGGAAGAGAGAGAGAGAGAGAGAGAGAGAGAGAGAGGAGAGAGAGAGAGAGAGAGAGAGAGGAGAGAGAGAGAGAGAGAGAGAGAGAGAGAGAGAGAGAGAGTAGTGGAACAGTGTGGTATCGCGAACCATGGCCGTTTGGGATGGGGAAAGGGGAGAGTGTTGGTTGTAGGAAAGAGTATTCACTGGAATTTGATAAAGCCTTTGCCAAGTAATTATATACATCACGTGTCTGTTTTGTATTTACAGACGAATGCGTGACAATTACATTTCCCTGTCAAGTTACATAGAGTTTGCTGTTTCAGTAACATCAGTTCTGTAGTAATGTTGTTTGATTCCTGATTTCCAAGAGGTGATTGTAAAGCAACAAGGGATTTATGTTTAATATTAGCATTTTCAGTAATACTATTATATTTTCATGTGTATTATTATATGTTTCTTCACACCTATGCTCCATTTGTAACTGAATTGAATTATTTTTATTTACTCTTCTGTATTATGCTGCGATACTTTATTTTATTTTGTATATGTAGTTAGGCCTTAATTCTCTACTACTTTGTAATTTCAATTACAAATTTATATACTTGTTTATGTGTTCAAGTTCATTGTTCGTTTCATAACACAACACAGCTAATGTATTTTTTTTATGTATATCACTTCAGCATATTTTCCTGTAAATATGGTAAGGAAAAACAATCCTTTTTAGATGATGAGACTTTAAATTCTCCTTTAAGCTTTACAAACAGTTTCTTATTTTTAGTGTATTTTATGTCCTATTTACCAGTATATCAGTTGATACAACATCTTCATTATTATTAGTGCTAGAATGTCGTCATGCACATTAGCATCATCATATTTATTGCTGGTGCTATTACAATGCAATTAAAATTATTATTATTATTATTTTTTATTATTATTATTATTATATTATATTATTATTATTATTATTATTATTATTATTATTATTATTATTATTATTATTATTATTATTATTATTTTTATTGTTATTATCCTACAAATGTTTAGTAGGTTGGCCATGGCACCAGCAGCCCGTTGAAAGACTACGACTGAAGGTATTAGGATGCAACAGGACTGGTCCGGACAGTTCCAGGTTGAGCCTTCCTTCAGAACGGTTTTTTCCTCATGCCTACATCTACACCGAATATTCTGGCGTATTCATTACACATCTCTTGCTATTCCATTACATTCAACAAATCACAACATTTCCCACATCTGTTTCTCTTTCTTTCGTTTTTCATCACATATATTATTATTTATGGAAGGTCCACAGCCAATGGCCCCCAGTTCCCGGTATAGAGGGGTGCGAAGAATCTTCGGGGATTGTGTTGGCTCCACTATTGGCTTGAGGGCAGACATGGCTGGTGGTAGTAATGGTTCTGCCCATATCCTTGCACCTTCCAATAGATCTGCTTCTTTCACTCTTCACTCTTCTAACATTCGTGGGCTGAACTCTAATCGTTCGTCTGTGTAACAGCCCTTGGGTACTTTCCTCCCTAACCTCCTCCTCCTATCTGAAACACGGCTGTCTATACATGCATCCACTGGCCCATTTCAAATTTCTCACTACAATCTGTAAACTTGCTTTTGTTCCAAAGGTGGGGTCTGTGCATACTGCAACACTAACACTCCTACTGTGAGGCTCTTGGACCTTGAATCTCCTGACTTAGATATTCTCTGGCTAGAAGTCTATCTCTCCACAACTCTATCTTCCATTGATCCTGCTACTGTTCTCCAAACTCCACCGAGTTTGTGTCTTTCTTTGAATATCTGTCCTCGTGTCATGAGTCCTTGCTATCTTCTCACCCACATACGGAAGTTCTCTACATTGGAGACTCCAGTGTACACCACAGTGAGTGGCTTCATTCCTCTCACAATGATGTGGGAGAGATTGAGGTCTTTGCTTTCTCTATTACTCATGATCTGGAACAAATTATCAAACATCCTACTCGTGTTCCTGATCATCATGAACATGAAGTAAACACACTTGACCTATTTTTTACTTCTAACCCTTCTCTCTACTCTTATTCTGTGCTTCCCCCTCTTGGTAAATCTGACCACTGTATGATCTCAGTCTCTTCCATTTCCCCCCTTCCACCAATTACCTCTTACTCAGCGCTGCCTTTGGCACTTTGAGCGTACCCAACACGGAAATTTGCGTAACTTCCTCTTTGACTTCCCATGGAATGGCTACTGCTTTCAGTCCTGCAACCCTGATCTGGTAACTCTAAAAGTTGCTGAGATCATGAATGCGGGAGTGGAGGCGTACATCCCTCTTCTACAAAAACTTTCTCTACCTCTAAGCCTTACTTTGACCGTGCCTTGTAATTGGCTATCCAGGCTAGGAATCGAGCACTCTGATCTTACAAAACCTTTCCTTCCGATTTAATTTGCTCTGCTTTTATTGTAGCTAGGTATTGCTGTACTGCTCAGATTCAAAGGTCTAAGGCTCCCTTTATTAGGAGGAAAGTTGATGACCTTAACTCCTCTCCCACTGACAAATGCTTCTGGTCCTTAGCCAAAAACCTCTCCAATAACTTCTGTGACTCAAGGTTGCCCCCTCTCATTCATTCTGATGGCTTTATAGCTTGCTCTCCCACTGACAAAGCCACTTTCTTTGACTCTCATTTTTCTGCCAATTCTTCTATAAACGATTCCAGTTCACCTGTTCATCAGTCTTTACCCCTCTCTATCCCTATGCCCTCCCTTATCCTTTTCTTCACACAAAGTTCATAAGGTTCTTCGTTCGCTAAAGACGATCAAGGCATCTGATCCTGATGATATCCCTGCAAGGTTCCTTAAGGAGTTTGACGATGAACTGACTCCCACGCTTTGCTGTCTTTTTCGCCTCATTCTGCCAACCAGTATCTATCCTTCATCTTAGAAGCATGCTGTAGTTCAACCTGTTCCTAAGAAGGGTGACCGCTCTATTCCTTCAAACTACCGACCTACTTCCCTATCCTCTTCTATTGCTAAAGTTTTCAAAACTTTGCTCAATGCTCACTTCTTGAAGCAACTTGAATCTAACTCACTGATCTCCGATCACCAGTACGGCTTCTGCAAGGCATGATCCACTGGTGATCTCCTGTCCTAACTTACTCTTGTATGGTCATCTTCTCTGAGGAACTATGGAGAATCCTTTGTCGCCGCCCTTGATATCTCTAAGGCTTTTGACAGAGTCTCGCACAAGGCTCTGTTGGCCAAACTCCCTGCCTATGGCTTTGCCCCTTCTTTTTGTTCACTGATTTCCAGTTTTCTTACTGACCATTTTATATCTGTAGTTGTTGATGGCGTGACATTTAGCCCTTTCTCTGTTACCAGTGGTGTTGCACAGGGCTCTGTTCTTTCACCTACTCTTTTCCTTCTCTTCATCAGTGATCTTCTACAATCCACATCTTACTCTCTTCTTCATGCCTTTGCTAATGATTCTACCCTTCTCTTTTCCTCTGCCTTTTCTTCATAACCTTCATCTGCTACTCATAATCAATCTCGTATCACTCTTTCTTCTACTCTCAACTCCGATTTGCAGAGTGTATCTGAATGGGACACTCAAAATTTAGCTAAATTCACTGCTTCCAATACGCAGTTTCTGGCTATCTCTTTATCTTCTTCTTCTCCTCCTGATAACCCTACTGTCTTTAACACTAAACGAAATTTACTCTCTTAATTCAATCAATATACTAGGAATCCATATAGCCTCTAACTTGTCTTGGAGGAATCACATAATTCAAATTTCTAAATCTTCATCCAATAAATTGGGGGTTTGTTTCATTTTCGTAATTATTTTTCCTATTTACAGTTACTTAAAATGCATAAAGGTCTTGTCCGTCCCTGCTTAGAATACTGCTTACACATCTGGGGTACTTCATTTTATACTTATCTCCTTGATAGGGTTGAATCTGATGCAGTCTGACTCATTAATGATTCTTTTCTTACTTCTAATCTTCTCTTTCTCTTTTCTACCACTACTACTTCCATCGCTGCTCTGATGAGTTGGCGAGTTGCATCCCTCTTCCACTGCCGAGACTGCGTATCGCTCACCAAGCGGCCTCATCTCACAGGTACTGTGTGGATATTTGTAGCTCGCAGATTGGTCGGTGCAGCAACTGCATCTTCCCATTTACTTCCAGGCTCTGGAACTCTCTCCCTCCTTCTGTCTTTCGTAATTCTTTTGACCTTCCATCCTTCAAAAAGCAGATCTATCATCATCTCAGGGCCTAGTCCTCCATATCTCTCGGTCCTCTGTACTTTGACTGTTTTTTTTCTGTCTGTCGTTTTCCTTTGTGTGACATTACCTCATTCTCTGCCTTGTCCTTAACCTTTTTCTTTTCCTTCCTCTAGGTATTTTCTCGTGCCAGGGCCTTTATTCATGATCGCAGATTTTGCCTGTCCCGGTGTCGCACTCACAAATATAAAATAGGTAAGAAGATCTTGGGTATTCTGGCAGGAGAGATCCAGAAAACAACCTAGTAAATGGGTGTCTGAATGTGCGTGGTTGTGGTGTAAGTGAAAGCAAGAGGGAGGAGATAGGGAGTATGGTTGTCGAGAGAAAGATGGAAGTGCTTGCACTGAGCGAAACTATGATGAAAGGGAAAGGTTTGTTGACATTTATGAGTGTGATAGGTAGGGTGTCTGGAACTGAGAGAGGGTGAGAATGAGAGGGAGTGGTTCTTTTGGTAAGTAAAGAGGTAAGTAAGTGTGTGTTGAAGAATGTATGGGAGTACCATCTCGCATAATTGTGGCTAAAATGAGACTGAGATTGGAGTTTTGGGCATTTGTGAACGCATATGGCCCTAGCAGTAAATGAATGAAGAAGAAAGAGCAGAATTTTCGATGACATTGAACGAGTGAGTGGAAGATTAGAGAATTAATGTGAATGTGGTGTTGATGGGAGATTTGAATGCTAGAGTAGGGGAAGAGTCATTCGATGGTGTAATTACGAAATACGGAATATCTGGTAGGAAAGAAAGTGGAGCGAAAATAATGGAAATGTGCATTGAGAGAGAGAGATTAAGATTGATACTGTGCTTAAAAAGAAAGATGTACAAAAGTATGCTTGGGTCAGAGTAGATAATGGTAGAGTAGTTGATACACCATTAATGAATGATGTTGTGTTGGACAAAAGGGTGATTGGAAAAGAATTGGATGTGAATGTACTGAGAGTAGTTATGGGTGGAATATATGATGATTATTTAGCGGAAAGTAGAGTGAGATTGGGAAAAAAGTGGAGAAAGAGGAGAAGCAAGAGAAGAAGAAAGTTAATAAAAGAAGGTGAACTGAATAAGAAAGAGAGAGACTGTGAGAATAAGGCTAGTCTGAGGAATGTGTGGAATGTAGTGAAAAAGAAAGTGGAGAAGGGAGTGAAAAAAGAATGGAGTTGCTTTAAGGAGAAGTTAGGAAGAGTGGAGATACAGTGTGTAGAAAGAAATTAACTGGAGGAAGTAAAAGGAAGGGTAGTGAATGGCGGAATGAGGAGTTGAGTGCATTAGTAGATGAAAAGAAACAGGCATTTGAGATGTGGTTCCAGAATGGTAATGTAGAGGCATATGAAAGGCGTTTTGTAAAGAGGAGGTAAACGAAGAGTGTGGTGAGGGAGGCAAAGAGAGAAACAGATGTAAGGTGAAGTAGATGCTTGTCTGAGATATTTCAAAGGAA
>JAXCGZ010008026.1:30000-45000 GCA_037179515.1 Halocaridina rubra
GCTCCCCATCTCTGTTTCTCTCCATGTTTTCTTCATGCCCAGTCCGATGAGGATACATTTATCCATTTTTGGCCCGTCCTGGTGTCACAATCATAAAAAAAAATACTCATTAAACAACCATGAAGACATTACGCAACCTTAGCGTAACCCAAAATTCACCCCCAACCAATAACTCATACCATTCCCAACTCTCACGCATGCTCTATTATTCATGTAGAAACTCTTCACCACATTCTACAAGCTTCCACTTATTCCATACAGTCGTAACACCCTACTCAACCCTTCTCTATCTACCATGTCATATGCTTTCTCTAAATCCATAAAGGCTCAAAATGTGTCCCTATATTTCTCCAAGAACTTTTCATTCACCTGTCTTACCGCAAATACCTGATCCACACATCCTCTTCCTCTCCTGAACTCACACTGTTCTTCTCCAATCAGTCTCTAACTACCCTTCCTAATTCTCTCGATTAGCATTCTTCTATATAACTTTCCAACTACACTCAGCAAACTAATTCCCCTAAAACTACTGCACTCATACTTAACTCCCTACCCTTTGTAAAGAGGAACTACACATGCACTACTCCAATCAACTGGGACCCTCCCTTTTCTAGAACATACATTCAACAACCTAACCATCCATTTTACTTATGACTTCCCACCTATTGACAAGCACTCAGCATGGCATCCATCTATCCCTGGTGCTTTACCTGCTTTCGTTGCTTTCAATGCAAAAAATGTACCTCCTCATTTGTTATATTTCTATAATTCTCATCTCCAATCATTGGCATTCTCCATTCGTTTTCCACAGCCAAAATCTCAATATCTCAACCTCTCTATAATCTTCCTCATTCATCAGTTTTTTGAAATATTTGGCCCATCACTCTCTCACCTTTATTTCATCAACTAGCAATTGCCCGTCACCTCCTTTCACCCTCTCCTCCCCACCACATTCATCTTTTTCACTCTTCACTTCCTTCCCAAACATCTTTTTTTTTTCCATTTTAAAATTCTCAGACAAGCATCTGCGCCACTTTACATCCGCTTCTCCCTTTGCCTCCCTCACCATGTGCTTAGCTAAACTCCTCTTTGCACAATACCTTTCATACATCTCTACATTACCTAACTGCAACCATACCTCATAAGCCCACCTCATTTCAGCCACTACTGCACTCACATGCTCATTCCACCATTCACTACCTTTCCTTTTACTTCCATAAGTTAGTCTCCTTCCACACACTGCCTCCGAACATTTCATAACTTTCTAATTGAAACAGCCCCATTCTTCTTCCACTCCCTCCTCCACTTTCTCTTTCACTACATTCCACACATATCTCACACTAGCCTCATGCACACAGTCTCCCTCTTTCTTATACAATCCATTCACTTTTAGCACCGCTCTTCTTCTCTCGCTTCTCCTTTTTTACCACTTTTCTCCCACTCTCACTCTACTTTCCATTAAATAATGATAAGACATTTCACAACTAGCTCCTCTCATTATATTCACATCCAGTACTCTTCCAATCACCCTTCTGTTCACCACAAAATAATCCACTAATGCTCTGTCAACAACTCGTCCAGTATCCACTCTGACCGATGTATACTTGTGCACATCCTTCTTTTCAACTACAGTATTAGAAATCAATATCTTTCTCGCAATACATATTTATATAAATTTCCTTCCACTTTCATTCCTACCAGGTACTCCATATTTTACAATTACACCCTTCACTGGCTCATTCCCTATTCTATGATTCAAATCTCTCATCAACGCCACATTCACAATAATTTGCAAGTCTTTCGCACACTCATTCAATATCATTCAAAATTCTTCTCTTTCTTGCTCACTTCTTTCACTGCCAGGGCCATATGCGCTCACAAACGCTTAAGCCTCGCATGTCAACCTCATTTTAGCCACTATTGTTCGAGAAGATACTACTTTCCATTCTAACACACTTATTCATCTCTTCACTTAATAAGTGAGCCACTCCCTCATTTCCTCTCCCCCTCTCAACTCCAGACCCATTATATAACACTCTTCCAAATGTCTCCTAACCATTCCCTTTTATCTTAGTTTTTCTCAGTGCAGGTACATCAATCTTTATCTCCACAACAATACTCCATTTATCTTCCCTCTTACTTTCATTTACACCAAAACCACCCACATTCAAAGCTCCAATCACTAAACTTCTGTTTGGATCTCTCCTGCCAAAAAAACTCCACATCTCTTAGCTATTCGTAGGAAGTAAAATACAGAGGAGGGGATTACCAATCCCCCGGTTCCACCCCGTTATGTCGACTTTTACGACACACTGGGAACACGGAGGAAGCATTCTTAACTCCCTCTCTCAGAGGGAATAATAATAATAGTAATAATAATAATAATAATAATAATAATAATGATAATAATAATAATAATAATAATAATAATAATAATAATAATAATAATAATAATAATAATAATAATAATAATAATAATAATAATAATAATAATAATAATAATAATAATGATAATAATAATTTCATAACTCATCCTTTCCATGTATCCAAACCATCCAACACTCTCTGATCAAACCTGTCCGACAGCTTCATTCCAAAATCCGTTCTCTTTCTTACATCCCCATTACTTACTCTATCTATTCTAGATGCACCAATCATACCCAATCTCCATTACATTTAAAGGTTCCTTTCATCCTCTCTTGCATTCCTAGTCTCTTCTCCATACAATAATGTCGGCACATTCAACACCTTCATATATAATTCTCTTTGTATTCATTCTCAAATATTTATTTCTCATTACACTTTCTAACCCAACTAGACATTTACTTGCTTCCTTCACACAGTGATTTGCCTCTACATCCACTCGTCCACTCCTTGATACATGTGACCCCAGGTATTTAAAGATCTCAACTTCTTCAAGAAACTGATATTCACTCCTACAGTCATTATGAACATGTTAACACTCCTCTTGCATTTCATGACTTTGTTTTTACTAATATTCTCTTGCAACCTCCTTCTTTCACATACAATAATGAACTCAGTCACTAAATGATTCAGTTCATTCTGAATATGAGTCACCAGTTCAGTATCATCCACAAATAGCAACTGACTCAAGTTCCACAACCTTACATCCTCACTCACTAGTTCCAAGCCTCTCGTCCAAATCTCTTTAATTCACTTCCCCTGCCATTCCATCCATCAGTTCACAACTGACAAGTTACTATGCTCCCCATCTCTGTTTCTCTCCATGTTTTCTTCATGCCCAGTCCGATGAGGATACATTTATCCATTTTTGGCCCGTCCTGGTGTCACAATCATAAAAAAAAAATACTCATTAAACAACCATGAAGACTTTACGCAACCTTAGCGTAACCCAAAATTCACCCCCAACCAATAACTCATACCATTCCCAACTCTCACGCATGCTCTATTATTCATGTAGAAACTCTTCACCACATTCTACAAGCTTCCACTTATTCCATACAGTCGTAACACCCTACTCAACCCTTCTCTATCTACCATGTCATATGCTTTCTCTAAATCCATAAAGGCTCAAAATGTGTCCCTATATTTCTCCAAGAACTTTTCATTCACCTGTCTTACTGCAAATACCTGATCCACACATCCTCTTCCTCTCCTGAACTCACACTGTTCTTCTCCAATCAATCTCTAACTACCCTTCCTAATTCTCTCGATTAGCATTCTTCTATATAACTTTCCAACTACACTCAGCAAACTAATTCCCCTAAAACTACTGCACTCATACTTAACTCCCTACCCTTTGTAAAGAGGAACTACACATGCACTACTCCAATCAACTGGGACCCTCCCTTTTCTAGAACATACATTCAACAACCTAACCATCCATTTTACTTATGACTTCCCACCTATTGACAAGCACTCAGCATGTCATCCATCTATCCCTGGTGCTTTACCTGCTTTCGTTGCTTTCAATGCAAAAAATGTACCTCCTCATTTGTTATATTTCTATAATTCTCATCTCCAATCATTGGCATTCTCCATTCGTTTTCCACAGCCAAAATCTCAATATCTCAACCTCTCTATAATCTTCCTCATTCATCAGATTTTTGAAATATTCGGCCCATCACTCTCTCACCTTTATTTCATCAACTAGCAATTGCCCGTCACCTCCTTTCACCCTCTCCTCCCCACCACATTCATCTTTTTCACTCTTTTCACTTCCTTCCCAAACATCTTTTTTTTCCATTTTAAAATTCTCAGACAAGCATCTGCGCCACCTTACATCCGCTTCTCTCTTTGCCTCCCTCACCATGTGCTTAGCTAAACTCCTCTTTGCACAATACCTTTCATACATCTCTACATTACCTAACTGCAACCATACCTCATAAGCCCACCTCATTTCAGCCACTACTGCACTCACATGCTCATTCCACCATTCACTACCTTTCCTTTTACTTCCATAAGTTAGTCTCCTTCCACACACTGCCTCCGAACATTTCATAACTTTCTAATTGAAACAGCCCCATTCTTCTTCTACTCCCTCCTCCACTTTCTCTTTCACTACATTCCACACATATCTCACACTAGCCTCATGCACACAGTCTCCCTCTTTCTTATACAATCCATTCACTTTTAGCACCGCTCTTCTTCTCTCGCTTCTCCTTTTTTACCACTTTTCTCCCACTCTCACTCTACTTTCCATTAAATAATGATTAGACATTTCACAACTAGCTCCTCTCATTATATTCACATCCAGTACTCTTCCAATCACCCTTCTGTTCACCACAAAATATTCCACTAATGCTCTGTCAACAACTCGTCAAGTATCCACTCTGACCGATGTATACTTGTGCACATCCTTCTTTTCAACTACAGTATTAGAAATCAATATCTTTCTCGCAATACATATTTATATAAATTTCCTTCCACTTTCATTCCTACCAGGAACTCCATACTTTACAATAACACCCTTCACTGGCTCATTCCCTATTCTATGATTCAAATCTCTCATCAACGCCACATTCACAATAATTTGCAAGTCTTTCGCACACTCATTCAATATCATTCAAAATTCTTCTCTTTCTTGCTCACTTCTTTCACTGCCAGGGCCATATGCGCTCACAAACGCTTAAGCCTCGCATGTCAACCTCATTTTAGCCACTATTGTTCGAGAAGATACTACTTTCCATTCTAACACACTTATTCATCTCTTCACTTAATAAGTGAGCCACTCCCTCATTTCCTCTCCCCCTCTCAACTCCAGACCCATTATATAACACTCTTCCAAATGTCTCCTAACCATTCCCTTTTATCTTAGTTTTTCTCAGTGCAGGTACATCAATCTTTATCTCCACAACAATACTCCATTTAACTTCCCTCTTACTTTCATTTACACCAAAACCACCCACATTCAAAGCTCCAATCACTAAAGTTCTGTTTGGATCTCTCCTGCCAGAAAACTCCACATCTCTTAGCTATTCGTAGGAAGTAAAATACAGAGGAGGGGATTACCAATCCCCCGGTTCCACCCCGTTATGTCGACTTTTACGACACACTGGGAACACGGAGGAAGCATTCTTAACTCCCTCTCTCAGAGGGAATAATAATAATAATAATAATAATAATGATAATAATAATAATAATAATAATAATAATAATAATAATAATAATAATAAAAATAATAATAATAATAATAATAATAATAAAAATAATAATAATAATAATAATAATAATAATAATAATAATAATAATAATAATAATAATAATAATTATTATTATTATTATTATTATTATTATTATTATTATTATTATTATTATTATTTTTGTTTTTATTATTATTATTATTATTATTATTATTATTATTATTATCATTATTATTATTGACGTAGGGCTTTTATTATTATCCCACCGAGCGTCACCACTGACGTAGGGATTTTCCTCCTACGTATATATACTTATAATTATTAGTACCAGACGGGTACAAGGTAAGAATGGACACGCAGTGAATCCTTTGCTTATATTTATTCTAGAGTACAACACCACTTCGACGCCTCAATGCCCCCACCCTATGACTATCACAATCTATGATCTATTCGTGCCCCTGGCAAAGTTCTAACTAACTGTCTCTGCCCCGGGTGGCTCTTGAAATACCCCCAGGGGCAGGGCGTGGCTTAACATCCAATTCTCCAATGAAATCAGTGAGATCTAGTCCAGCTAATCAACGCCAGGTTCAAAGTGGAATCCCGCCTACTTCCGGGGAGGAGTTATTGGGCATCTCTCCTGGGCGTGTACCTGCGTACGAAACACTTGTTTGTGTTTCCTGTGGTTTAGGAAATGGCTAACTTCCTGGCCTTTCCCACCCTCCTCAGGCACTCCATGTCGGATGCCAAGTCTCAGGGGTCCGGTCATATATCTCCTTGACACTTTCTACAAACATTGGCTGTACCGCAGAAAACAATTGGGAGAGTATTCTATTTCACCCTTGACTTCTAGCCTCACATGTTTCTCTTCACGACTTGTGGTGTTTTCGAGGACCGAGGGTCCCTTATCCTGTAGGCCTCTTGGGGGGGGTGCATGGCGCCAGCGGTTAGTTCCAGGTGCCTAGCCATAAATCTTGGTGGTCCCAAGGGAACACATGGTCGGCACCCAAAACTCAATAAAAGTGAGGGCATGTAATAAAATATCTGTGGCCTCGACCAACCGTTACCCCTCAAGATCTGTTACAAGTTTCAGATTCTGGCTTCAGCATGGCGGACTGGCTTCAGCATGACGGACTGGCTTCAGCATGACGGAAGTCATACGACATCCCTCCCAACCAAAACTGAAATATCTCTTATTTCAGTCGAAGCATGGGCTAATTTTCCGTGAGCTCTTGGACATATCCTAGCTAACATTAGTTTACAATAGAAATGGGGCCGAATTATTTAAGCTATTTTCTAAGAATTCCTATTTCTATGAATCCTAAACAAATTATACAAACATAACATATATAGAGTATAATTTCAGTGTGTAACTAATATCAAACATTAATTAAGATCAAAAGTCAGTTTAAATCAAAACATTAATTCATCTACTTCTCTCGTTTCTTTAAAAGACAAAATTGAGTTAATTACAGTAGAATTATGACTCATTTAGAACATTAGCAAACAATTAAGTAGAGTATTAGCATGTATAAACATGTAAAATGCAATAGACCATAACATAAACAGTAATTTCTATAAGAGACCTTACCTTCATAAATTCTATTCCTATCATTATTAGAGGCATTGATTTGTCTTAAAATTAAGCCTTAAAAACTACTCCTGAAACAAAGCATGTGTTACTTTCATATTATATTACTATTCAGAGACCAATGGATAGGACGACTTTTAATTTCTCTGTCTAGGACGACTTTCGTTTTCTCTGTCTAGGACGACTTTCGTTTTCTCTGTCTAGGACGACTTTTAATTTCTCTGTCTAGGACGACTTTCGTTTTCTCTGTCTAGGACGACTTTTACTTTCTCTGTCCAGGACGACTTTTACTTTCTCTGTCCAGGACGACTTTTGTTTTCTCTGTCCTTTGCTCATGAATTCTTGCTAGGTGCGATTCCCCGGTTTCCCTCGGGGATTCTTTTGTTTTCACTCCCCCGCCGTCCTTGCTGCAGGCCCAGGTTTGTTGCCATATCTCCGTTACTCGGTTAGGCAAAACAAAAAGGACAAGGACTGGGCCCATCCCGCTAATCCTTCCAGCCCGGCTTCCTCGTCCCGCCCTCGGCCGATCTTGACTAAGACCACCACGCAGGAGACCTGCAACGTCACAGCGATTCTCTTCCTGTACGGCCCTCACACGTACCTTCGAAGCAGATCTCGGGATGAAAATTTGAACCTCTGTCACTACTACAGTTGTAAGAAAGGTTCCCTATGACTTCAGGGTACCAACAATGGCCATACGTTGGTAATCGAGGCTATACTTTGCCTCCCCTGCAACTGCAAGTGATTGCAATCTCTATTCAATGGGCACTAGGGACTTGTCTGACGGACAAAATCTAAAGACTTTTAGAACTTGCAGGTCGGGGCTGCCTAGGAATAGGGTGGTAATGGAAGGTATGTGTCTACACAACTAGATTATTATTCCAAGATACTTAGGACTTAGCAACTGCTACATAGCATTACTCTACTATAAATGTCAAAAAGAACAATCATTAAATGCTGAGAAAAGCCACTAAAGAAACATTCTTATTAGCGGTGGCTACAGTAACATCAAGTATGAATTCAGATAAAAGATACAAATCATCAAGTTACTGCTGATTTCATTTCAAAAATAATAATTAGCAACAGGCCATTGAGAGATAGCAACGATATCAGTCAACATAATAACATTACTAATAATCATGATCTAAAAATAAGAATAATAAACAATAAAAATAAATATACTAAATCAGAAATGTCAATATATATACAATGGAGACTGGCATTCAGAAGTAAGAACAGAGTTCTATACTTATACCTCATAGCAATGCTCATTCTAACACAGTCTCTTTTAATATTTAAATTCCTGCTGTCATAATCAATGTATATATATATAGCATAAGTGGCAACTCGCTGGCTCCACAATTTGTCAATGGGAGTTCTATCTATCCTCTAAACAGTTGCGACATGCGGCAAAATTATTTATGCAAATGGCGGTACTACCGATGTCTTATCAGTATTTATGCAATAACAGCATGCAACAATCTATTGACTGCAATAAAATGTAGGCACAATTATCGCCTAGCTTCGCTGGAAAAAACACACACAAAAAATCAAAGACGGCTACATTCTTTTAGCATTGAACGGAGCCTCTGTCAGGCTCAGAGTCGAGTGAAAGGTAGGAAAGAGAGAGAGAGAGAGAGAGAGAGAGAGAGAGAGGGAGAGAGAGAGAGACTGGGCGACCTTGAAATACGTTGCGGTTTCCACTCACAAGTCAGCTGAGATGGGCCTCTATCTTTTACTTGTACTGAAAATAAAAAATTGTCGCAGAGTATCTCTAATAATAAAAATAAATAAACAAATGAACGTGAATAAACGTTAGCAATGACTATCGATAGAGTCTTACGTTTATTGTCAGCGGCTATTCTCATTCCCTCATTAACAAAAACAAAAGCAAAAAGAACTTAGTGTACAACTGCAGAACTGTCGAAGCATAAATCCATTCCTCTCTGTTTAATCCTGATAAGGACTTTACTGTAACGGCATACACATCCTTGTCTATAATGACAATCTCTCTCTTTTCATGCTGTAAATCAGAGGGTTAAGTCGAAGCACACACACTGATGAAATTAAAGCAAAAAAACTAAAATCATATGTGACAGTATCCCTGCTACTATCAACAAAAGTACAAATATCTTTTTCTTAACAACTTCTTAAAAAGGACTTAAGTGTCATTAATTTTAACTTTAAAACTCAGCAAATAATCTCTAATAATCTCAATTATCTTCAATTAGCCCGATTGTAATCTAAAATTCATGAAAATGCTAGGGATTAACCATGGTTATCTCTAGATAATCTTTTCAGAATCCTTTAAGTAAGATTTTAAAGATTTCTTCAATACAAAAAGAACTATAACAAAAACGGGTATCTAAGAATATAAAAAGTCTATCTCTGTGTATGCAATAATAAAAACAAAAAGTATATTTCATTATCAACAGTAAGGAATGCATTTTGCTTAAACTTCAAAATCTCGTACGGAGTTGTACATAAACAATTCAAACATAAAATATATATCTTCTTTTACTATCTCGAATTTGACTTATATCTGCTCTCTCAAATACGGGATACAGCTGTGTAACATTCTTGTTGTCATTTCGTGTCAGCTCTCACTCTTTCTTTATGACCAAGCCGAAATAATTTTGATAAAACATTATCATGGCTAAAACTCGCAAAGTTTTACTTTATCAATCTAACATATCTCTTCAGACAAATAATGTATATACTGCAGCTAGCAAAGAAAATAAAGAATCATTCATAGATTCACGTCCTTTATCACGTAACATCTATCTTGGAATCTCTCGGAAATCGAATAATAATCTCAATGGCGGAGTAGGGGACAAAACAAAAATAAAACAAACTCGGCATTTCAACCATATCTGGGCAGGTGGAGAATTACCTTCTCATCCATATCCCTCACTAGATATTGCAACAGCGCATCACCTCCCATAAATACACTCTGATATGGCATGCAGAAGGACCTGGCGGAGCAGGGGAACGATCCTCGCAGACTCCCCAATCATGCTTCCTAACGGTGCTTTCCGCGATTTCACCCCCTAGAGCAACCCTCCCATCATACCCCCAGTCATTCATACTCACTCGCTATCACATTCGCTATATCACTTTCAAGTCAATCATCTCCTTTCTGTCTGTGAAAGTCCCTTTTATTTACAACATGTTGGTTTTCCTTTCCCGGTCTCTCTGAAGAAGAGTAAAGGTGAAATCTCGGCTGAGCCGTGCGGTCACAGACTTCCTCACCAGTCCTAAGTCCCATTCTAACGAACAAACAAACATTCTACTCCCTTGAAGCTACGTTTGGGTGACACTGAAAAACCTTCCCTATTCTAGGACAGCACAAACTACTCTAATTTACTCTTACTTTCACCTGCATAGCGTGAAATAAAAAACTCATCTCTAACTAATATCACGAAATTTCTTATTCTTCAAAAAAAAAACATGCCACACACGTATCGTAATATTAATTCCCCATCATCATAACACAAAAAGAACGATCTGTCGTTTATGTCTTTCTTTCGCTAAAACATTCCTCCCGCGGAGAAAAAAACAACAAAAAAGAAAAAAAAACTTAAAAACAGGCGCAATCGTAACACTCGATTTCTTACGCTTTAAGAAATTAATATAACAATGATTTCACGTACATTAAATATCAAGGATCAGTACAATTACTACGGATTTACAATAACGAGGTTGGGAGATCGAATGGTCACTTCCGCATTCCTTTCTCGAAAACCACACGTGTTCTAAGTAAAACCTTAAAAGCAGATTCAAGTATATTACTCACTGTAATTCTTACACTTAAGAAATTAATATACTGTAACAGTGATTTCACGTGCATTAAATTTTTTCAATTAAAAATCGATACATTCGCGTTCTTAAAATTCAATCTAAGCATTAATACAAATAAATGGAACGCACTTCCAACGAAATTTCTTTACATTACTCAAATCATAACAAAAAACGGAGTTTATTACTGCTTATAGCTATTAGTACAAATTATCCATGTTAGTAATGGGTACAGAAATTCTACTTTTATCAACTTATTAAGCGCCACACCCCTTATAAGCGGGTTGGCTGAGTCAAAGCATAACTACAAGATAAAATGGCGGCGTCCACCGACCTCAATTTCTTTTACTAATTGTCCCATTACTCACTGGATACAGATCACAAGTACTTAGCTATTTTAAGGAGGTGGTCCTGAAGAACTTCATGGCAGAAGGCAAGGAAGGAGAGGGTTCTCCTTCTTCTCTTCGAGTAAAATCGACGAATCGCCGTCTTCTTGGTCGGATCCGGCAACTTATACTTCTTGTAATGGGCATTTTCACTCAATGCTCCGGTCACACTTCGGCTTACTAAGAAATATCTTAGGAAAAGTTCCTTCAAAGTTTTATAATATTTTCTATTTGACCACTCGTCACTTCTCATCCGCAGACCCAAGTATTTCAGGAAGTCGGTCGCGGGAATTATGGACGGACATTCGCGGTCTTTTACATTTGCGCCGTCGAGGTATAAAAGTGAATTTTTGACTCGAGGCGTCTTTACAACCAGGGCACAGGGTGGGGGCTGGGCCTGCTGCGTTCCCTGTGTCACCACGGGGTTCGGAGCGGCCGGCTGTTCGTCGATGTTTGAGGCGTCGGTTTCACTGTCGGGGGTGTCGACGTCGACCGGGTTCCTTCTCGACGGAGCGGCGTCGGCGCGTGCTTGTAGGCGCCGCACTTGCTCCTCCAGTTCGAGAATTCTCCGGTGTTTGGCCTCGTCACTCATTTCTTGAATTGGGAGATGTTGGATTTCCGCTTTTGCCATTCTTATTTTCTTTGCACGGGTCTGCACTGGCATTCACCTGTCTCTTCGTATGTTTTTTTTTTTTTTTTTTTTTTTCTCTCGTGAAGATCCCACCGCTGCCACCACTGACGTAGGGCTTTTATTATTATCCCACCGAGCGTCACCACTGACGTAGGGATTTTCCTCCTACGTATATATACTTATAATTATTAGTACCAGATGGGTACAAGGTAAGAATGGACACGCAGTGAATCCTTTGCTTATATTTATTCTAGAGTACAACACCACTTCGACGCCTCAATGCCCCCACCCTATGACTATCACAATCTATGATCTATTCGTGCCCCTGGCAAAGTTCTAACTAACTGTCTCTGCCCCGGGTGGCTCTTGAAATACCCCCAGGGGCAGGGCGTGGCTTAACATCCAATTCTCCAATGAAATCAGTGAGATCTAGTCCAGCTAATCAACGCCAGGTTCAAAGTGGAATCCCGCCTACTTCCGGGGAGGAGTTATTGGGCATCTCTCCTGGGCGTGTACCTGCGTACGAAACACTTGTTTGTGTTTCCTGTGGTTTAGGAAATGGCTAACTTCCTGGCCTTTCCCACCCTCCTCAGGCACTCCATGTCGGATGCCAAGTCTCAGGGGTCCGGTCATATATCTCCTTGACACTTTCTACAAACATTGGCTGTACCGCAGAAAACAATTGGGAGAGTATTCTATTTCACCCTTGACTTCTAGCCTCACATGTTTCTCTTCACGACTTGTGGTGTTTTCGAGGACCGAGGGTCCCTTATCCTGTAGGCCTCTTGGGGGGGGGTGCATGGCGCCAGCGGTTAGTTCCAGGTGCCTAGCCATAAATCTTGGTGGTCCCAAGGGAACACATGGTCGGCACCCAAAACTCAATAAAAGTGAGGGCATGTAATAAAATATCTGTGGCCTCGACCAACCGTTACCCCTCAAGATCTGTTACAAGTTTCAGATTCTGGCTTCAGCATGGCGGACTGGCTTCAGCATGACGGACTGGCTTCAGCATGACGGAAGTCATACGACATTATTATTATTATTTTTGTTGTTATTATTATTATTATTATTATTATTATTATTATTATTATTATTATTATTATTATTATTATTATTATTATTATTATAATTGTTATAATTAGAGTAATAATTAAAATAATATCTATGATAATAATTATGATAATATTTATAATAATAAGTATTGTAATAATTATAATAATAATAACTAAAAAAATAATTATAATAATAATTATAAAAATAATGATAATAATAATAATTATTATTATTATAATTATACATATATATAAAGGCCTCATTCCCCCTTGTAAGGGGGGTGGCCGAGCCAAGAAATGCTCATTCACCATGATCCATACACACCTCAGCCACTCCTCTCAGCTCCTTGGGGATAATGGGTTGCCACGTCTCCACCCTTCCCACTCTGCTTTGGTCACTCATTAGGTATGCTTTCAAGGAAATTCTACCATGAGACCCGACAGCTGGAGCTTGTTTACACCCACCGCTTCATCACATGGCAACTCTACTCACACCTGTCCACTTCACTTCATGGAGCTAGTATGTGCGAGAAATCCCTTTGAGCCACGTCATATATGCACAATCTTCCTCCACTCATTGTATTCTCTTGCATGCACTCTTTCCTGTGCCACTGAGTCCATATGCATTCAGTGCTCTTTTCACGCCAGCCATCCCTCACATTCTGGGTCTCCCTCTTGACCTAACTCAAATCACATTTGCACTCCACACTCTCTTCACTATTCGTTCATCACTCATCCTTTCCATGTGTCCAAACAATCTCAACACTCTCTGATCAAACCTATCAGACAGCTTCATTCCAACACCCGTTCTTTGTCTGACATCCTCATTACTTACTCTATCAATTCTAGAGACACCAATCATAACCCATCTCCATCACATTTAACTGTTTCTTTCATCCTATCCTGCATTCCAAGTCTCTTCTCCATACAATGCTGTCGACACAGTCAACACTTTCATATATCCTTCTCTTTGTATTCATTCTAAAATATTTATTTCTCATTACACTTCCCAATCCACCTAGACATTTACTTGCTACCTTCACACAGTGAGTTACCTCTACATCCACTCATCCACTCCTGGATACATGTGACCCCAGATACTTAAAACTCTCAACTTCTTCAAGAAACTCTTTTTCACTCCTACATTCATTATGAACATATTAGCACTCCTTTTGCATCTCATAACTTTGCTTTTACCAATATTCTCTTGCAACCTCCTGCATTTACATACAATAACGAACTCAGTCACTAAATGATTTAATTCAATCTGAGTATCAGCCACCAGTGCAGTATCATTCACAAATAGCAACTGACTCAACTTCAACAACCTTTCATCATCACTCAGTAGTTCCAAGCCTCTGTCCAATACTCTTTAATTTACTTCCCCTACCATTCCATCCATCCCTTCACATCTGACAAGTTACTATACTCCCCATCTCTGTTTCTCTCTATGTTTTCTTCATGCCCAAACCGATGAGGGAACATTTATCCTTTTTTGGCCCATCCTGGTGTCACAATCATAAAAAAAAAATACTCATTGAACAACCATGAAGACATTATACAACCTTGACGTAACCCAACATTCACTTTCAACCAATAACTCATACTATTCCCAACTCTCACGCATGCTCTATCATTGATGAAAAAACTCTTCACCACATTCTACAAGCTTCCACTTTTTCCATACAGTCGTAACACCCTACAAAACCCTTCTCTATCTATCCTGTCATATGCATTCTCTAAATCCATAAAGGCCCAAAAAGTGTCCCTATATTTCTCCAAGAACTTTTCACACACCTGTCTTACCGCAAATACCTTATCCACACATCCTCTTCCTCTCCTGAACTCACACTGTTCTTCTCCAATCAATCTCTCACTACACTTGCTAATTCTCTCCGCTACCACTTTTATATACACCTTA
>JAXCGZ010008026.1:52500-62500 GCA_037179515.1 Halocaridina rubra
GATATGAGTTAACTGTGTTTGCAGTTTGCATCAGAATAAAGTATATAATGAACATAAATGGAGAGACTTGCATAAGAATTTTTCATATGATATTTGAACGCTTGAAAGTAGTCACCGTGGTTCAACCGGTAGCGTTCGCGACTCTGAGGCGTCAGGTCGAGGGTTCGCGCCCCGTCACGGTCTGAGGTTAGCAAGGGCATGTACTCAGGGAAAGGATTACATTTGTCAAAACAAGTCCTTCGCAAGAAGGCAACCATCCTAGCCCTTGGTAGAAAAGTTAGTCCGTGACGTAAAACCGGAACGAACGTATTAGTCATGTAATTAATATCAGTCTTTCATGGGTTAATTGACTTTACTATATATATAATTAATTGCATTTTATATATATTTTTAGGGTTCTGATTAATAGAATGTTTACCTTTGCTCTTCTTAGAAAATATGTTGAGGTAAAAGACAATTATTTTTTCGGCTATGAAACCAGCATCTGTTTGAAATATGAGGTGAATGAGTATATCTTGAAATACATTGAAAAGATCCCCATTCATATAATTCTGATTTCTCAACAACTATCTTCAAAGTGCTATGATTCCGTCCATGCACTTAAGATTTGATTTTTATAAATAATACAATTTTCTCTTTTACATAGGTGGCTAGATGATATCACTGTTCTACTTAAGTATTTTGAAAGCATGCACAATTTAACATTACACCTATGCTTAACCCAAATATACTGTATATAGAACTTACAACGTAAATTATCTAAGCATGTTGTCTATTGATCTTACTTTCAACTAGACTTAAAGTCAGCTTACGGCTATTCATTAGATAATAATGATAATAGCATATTCATAAGTTTATTTGTAGTAGTCAATAACATTATATTTTGAAGTAAGATCTTGGGAAGGGCGATTAGCCTAGAACTAGACATTTTTGTACAATAATCTGGAAAAGCAAGATAATATCTGGGATCTTAAATGAGGTCTATTTTTACTTACTGGCTCATAGTCAAGTCCATGTCAACATTCAAAAAGAATACTCCTATTGAGGTGATGATTTAGTAACTATAATTGAAAATATTTATTAGCTTTATGCTTATAATGCTAATTTTGCTCTCCTTAAGCCTAAGTGCAGCAAGGGGCGAATAAAAGGTATAATAATTCAGGGCTGAAATTTCCTCGACCTTCTAATATGTTTTCTTACAACAACACAGGTGATGGAAGAGAGATGAAAGTATAGAATAGCAAACATTCATAAATACACACACACATACATACATACATACATACATACATACATACATACATACATACATACATACATACATGCATACATACATACATACATACATACATACATACATACATACATACATACATACATACACACACACACACATACATACATACATACATACATACATACATACATACATACATACATACATACATACATACATACATACATACATACATACATACATACATACATACAGCTGCAATCAATGGCTAGAATAGGTGGAAATGTCTTGGAATGGATAAAAACTTACTTAGAAGGAAGGGAACAGAGGGTTAGAGTAAGACACTCAGTGTCTGAATGGAGAAGAGTTAGTAGTGGAGTTCCACAGGGTTCAGTTTTAGGGCCACTTTTGTTCCTTGTATATGTAAATGACCTACCAGAGTCTGTAAATTCATTCATGAATATGTTTGCAGATGATGCAAAGATTGTGAAGAAAGTAAAAAACGAGAACAATGGTAGAGAACTTCAGGAGGATCTAAATAATCTGCATGAGTGGTCAGAAAAGTGGCTAATGAAATTCAATACCTCAAAATGTAAGGTAATGAGAATGGGTACAAGTGCAAGAAGGCCCAAGCTTGACTACTCGGTGGCTGGAGTACAACTTCAGGAGACAGAAAATGAGAGAGATCTAGGAGTAAACATATTGGCAGATTTGTCTCCAGAAATACATATAAATGGCGTAGTAAGGGCAGCATATGCATTCTTATCAAATGTAAGGGTAGCCTTCAGGCACATGGACAAGGAAATGTTCAGAAATATTTATGTAACCTATGTGAGGCCAAAACTCGAATATGCAGCCCCCTTTTGGAATCCGCACTTGAAAAAGCACATAGCTAAGCTTGAAAAAGTTCAAAGACATGCCACGAAACTGGTGCCAGAAATACGCAATCTCGGTTATGATGAGAGGCTGAGGGAATTAGACTTGCCATCACTCGAAGCTAGAAGAGTAAGGGGGGATATGGTGACAGTCTTTAAATTCCTTCATGGTTATGATAGAGTGGATAGGGATCGATATTTCGATATGGCTGGCTCTAGAACTAGAGGTCATAGTTTGAAGCTTCGGAAGAAAACTTGTTTGCAGGATGTAAGGAAATACTTTTTCAGTGTAAGAGTAGTTGATAATTGGAATTCGCTAAGCGAGGAGGTAGTTAATGCTACCTCAATCCATAGTTTTAAGGACAGGTATGATAAGTATCACTAAGTCTAAAAATGGAACCGATCAGGAGACGGGAAGATACGAGCTTTGGGCTCTTTACCGTAAACACAATTAGGTAATCACAATTAGGTAATCACATACAGACATATATACATACATACATACATACGTACATACATACATACATACATACATTCATTCATAAATGCATTCATGCATGAATACTTTCATGCTTGCATATTTCTTATGATTAGTAGGTTGGCCATGGCACCAAGCGCCCGTTGAAAGACTACGACTGAAGGTATTGGGATGCAACTAGGACTGGTCCAGACAGTTCCAGGTTGAGTCTTCCTTCAGGACGGTTCTTTCCTCATGCCTACATCTGCACTGAATATTCTGGCGTATTCATTACATATGTCTTGCTATTCCATTACATTTGACAAGTCACAACATCTGCACATCTGTCTCTTTTACTTTCCTTTTCCTCACATTTGTTATTATTTATGGAAGGTTCACAACTAATGGCCCCCAGTACCCGGCATAGTGAGGTGCGAAGAATCTCCAGGGATCTTATTGACTCCACCATTGGCTTGAGGGCAGACACGCCTGGTGGTTGTAATGGTTCTGTTCTTAACCTTGCCCCTCCCAATTGATCTGCTTCTTTCACTCTTCACTATTCAAACATTCGTGGGCTGAACTCTAATCTTTCGTCTGTGGAACAGCACTTGGGCACTTTCCTCACTAATCTCCTCCTCCTATCTGAAACCCAGCTGTCTATACATGCTTCCATTGTCCCATTTCAAATCTCTCACTATAATCTGTATACTCGTTTACGTTCCAAAGGTGAGGTCTATGCATACTGCAACACTGACACTCCTACTGTGAGGCTCATGGACCTTGAATCTCCTGACTTTGATGTTCTGTGGCTAAAAGTCTATCTTTCCACTACCACTACCATCCTTTGCTTCTGCTACTGTTCTCAAAACTTCACCAAGTTTGTGTATTTCTTTGAATATTTCTCCTCGTGCCATGAGTCCTTGCTATCTTCTCACCCACATGCCGAAGTTCTCTACATTAGAGACTTCAATGTACACCACAGTGAGTGGCTTCATTCTTCTCACACTGATGTGGGAGGAAGCGAGGCCCTTTTTTTCTTTATTACTCACGATCTGGAGCAAATTATCAAACATCCTACTCGCGTTCCTGATCGTCACGAACATGCTGCAAACACTCTTGACCTATTTTTTACTTCTAGCCCTTAAAACTACTCTTATTCTGTGCTTTCCCCTCTTGGTAAATCTGACCACTCTATGATCTCTGTCTCTTCCATTGTCCCTCCCCCACCACCAAACCCTCCTACTCAGCACCGCCTTTGGCACTTCGAGAGAACCCAACATGAAAATTTGTGTAACTTTTTCTTTGACTTTCCATGGGATGACTACTGCTTTTGGTCCCGCAACCCTGATCAGGTAGCTCTAAAAGTTACCGAGATTGTGACCGCGGGAATGGAGGCGTACATCCCCTCTTCTACAAAAACTTTCTCTCCCCCTAAACCTTGGTTTAACCGTGCCTTCTCCATGGCCATCCAGGCTAGGAATCAGGCTTACCGATCTTACCAAGCCTCTCCTTCTGATTTAATTCGCTCTGCTTTTATTATAGCTAGGAATCGCTGTACTGCTCAGATTCGAAGATCTAAGGCTTCCTTTATAAGAAGGAAAGTTGATGACCGTAACTATTCTCCCACTGACAAATGCTTCTGGTCCTTAGCCAAAAACATCTCCAAAAACTTCTGTAACTCAAGCTTTCCCCCTCTCATTCATTCTGATGGTTCTATAGCTTGCTCTCCCACTGACAAAGCCACTCTCTTTGGCTCTCATTTTTCTGTCAACTCTTCTATCAATGATTCCAGCACACCTGTTCCTCAGTCTTTTCCCCTCTCTAACCCTATGCCCTCCCTTATCCTTTCATCACGCAAAGTTCATGAGGTTCTTCGCTCGCTAAAGACGAACAAGGCATCTGGTCCCTATAGTATCCCTGCAAGGTTCCTTAAGGATTTTGCAGATGAATTGGCTCCCGTGCTTTGCCTTCTTTTTCGCCTCATTCTGTCAACCAGTATTTATCCTTCATCTTGGAAGCATGCTGTAGTTCAACCTGTTCCTAAGAAGGGTGACCGCTGTATTCCTTCTAACCACCGACCTATTGCTCTAACCGCCTCTATTGCTAAAGTTTTCGAAACTTTGCTCAATGCTCACTTCTTGAAACGCCTTGAATCTGACTCACTTATCTCCGATCACCAGTACGGCTTCCGCATGGCAAGATCCACTGGTGATCTCCTGTCCTATCTTACTCATGTATGGTCATCTTCTCTGAGGAACTATGGGGAAACCTGTGTCGTCGCCCTTGATATCTCTAAGGCTTTTGACAGAGTCTGACACAAGGCTCTGTTGATCAAACTCCCTGCCTATTGCCTTACCCTTTCTTTCTGTTCTCTGATTTCCAGTTTTCTTACTGACCGTTCTATATCTGTAGTTGTTCATGAACACGAAATCTAGCCCTTTCTCTGTTACCAGTGGTGTTCCACAGGGCTCTGTTCTTTCACCTACTCTCTTCCTTTTCTTCATCAATGATCTTCTGCAATCCCCATCTTCCTCTCTTCTTCATGCCTTTGCTGATGATTCTACCCTTCACTTTTCATCTGCCTTTTCTTCACAACCTTCATCTGTTACTCGTAATCAATCTTGTATCACTCTTTCTTCTACTTTTAACTACGATTTGCAGAGAGTATCTGACTAGGGAACTCAAAATTTAGTTAAATATTAATGCCTCCAAGACACAGCTTCTGGCTATCTCTTTATCTTCTTCTCCTCCTGATAACCCTATTGTCTTCGAAACTAATGAAATTTACCCTCATAACTCTATCAATATATTAGGAATCCATATAGCCTCTAACTTGTCTTGGAGGAATCACATAATCCAAATTTCTAAATCTTCATCCAAAAACGTGGGGGTTTTGTTTCGTTTTCGTCATTACTTTTCCTCATTGCAGTTACTTAAAATTTACAAAGGTCTTATCCGCCCCTGCTTAGAATACTGCTCACACATCTGGGGTGCTTCTTCCTTTACTTATCTTCTTGATACGGTTGAATCTAAGGCAGTCAGACTCAATAATGATCCTTCTCTTACTTCTAACCTGGATTCTCTCTCTCTTTCGCCGTAAATTTCTTCCCTTTCGCTTTTCTATCGCTACTACCTCCATCGCTGCTCTGATGAGTTGGCGAGTTGCATCCCTCCTCCACTGCCGAGGCCGCGTAACACTCGCCAAGCGGCCTCATCTCACATGTACTATGTGGAGATTTGTAGCTCGCGGATTGGTCGGTGCAGCGACTGCTTCTTCCCATCTTACCTCCAGACTCTGGAACTCTCTTCTTCCTTCTGTCTTTCCTAATTCTTATGACCTTTCATTCTTCAAAAAGCAGATCTATCGTCATCTCAGAGCCTAGTCCTCCATATCTCTGGGTCCTCTGTACTTTGACAGTTTTATTCTGTCTGTTGTTTTCCTTTGTGTGACATTACCTCATCTCTGCCTTGCCCTTAACCTTTTTCTTTTCCTTCGTCTTGGTATTTTCTCGTGCCGGCTTTTTGAGAGGAATTTATACCTGTCACGTATCACATCATATAAAAATATATATATATATATATATATATATATATATATATATATATATATATATATATATATATATATATATATATATATATATATATATATATATATATATATATATATATATATATATATATATATATATATATATATATATATATATATATATATATATATATATATATATATATATATATATATATATATATATATATATATATATATATATATATATATATATATATATATATATATATATATATATATATATATATATATATATATATATATATATATATATATATATATATATATATATATATATATATATATATATATATATATATATATATATATATATATATATATATATATATATATATATATATATATATATATATATATATATATATATATATATATATATATATATATATATATATATATATATATATATATATATATATATATATATATATATATATATATATATATATATATATATATATATATATATATATATATATATATATATATATATATATATATATATATATATATATATATATATATATATATATATATATATATATATATATATATATATATATATATATATATATATATATATATATATATATATATATATATATATATATATATATATATATATATATATATATATATATATATATATATATATATATATATATATATATATATATATATATATATATATATATATATATATATATATATATATATATATATATATATATATATATATATATATATATATATATATATATATATATATATATATATATATATATATATATATATATATATATATATATATATATATATATATATATATATATATATATATATATATATATATATATATATATATATATATATATATATATATATATATATATATATATATATATATATATATATATATATATATATATATATATATATATATATATATATATATATATATATATATATATATATATATATATATATATATATATATATATATATATATATATATATATATATATATATATATATATATATATATATATATATATATATATATATATATATATATATATATATATATATATATATATATATATATATATATATATATATATATATATATATATATATATATATATATATATATATATATATATATATATATATATATATATATATATATATATATATATATATATATATATATATATATATATATATATATATATATATATATATATATATATATATATATATATATATATATATATATATATATATATATATATATATATATATATATATATATATATATATATATATATATATATATATATATATATATATATATATATATATATATATATATATATATATATATATATATATATATATATATATATATATATATATATATATATATATATATATATATATATATATATATATATATATATATATATATATATATATATATATATATATATATATATATATATATATATATATATATATATATATATATATATATATATATATATATATATATATATATATATATATATATATATATATATATATATATATATATATATATATATATATATATATATATATATATATATATATATATATATATATATATATATATATATATATATATATATATATATATATATATATATATATATATATATATATATATATATATATATATATATATATATATATATATATATATATATATATATATATATATATATATATATATATATATATATATATATATATATATATATATATATATATATATATATATATATATATATATATATATATATATATATATATATATATATATATATATATATATATATATATATATATATATATATATATATATATATATATATATATATATATATATATATATATATATATATATATATATATATATATATATATATATATATATATATATATATATATATATATATATATATATATATATATATATATATATATATATATATATATATATATATATATATATATATATATATATATATATATATATATATATATATATATATATATATATATATATATATATATATATATATATATATATATATATATATATATATATATATATATATATATATATATATATATATATATATATATATATATATATATATATATATATATATATATATATATATATATATATATATATATATATATATATATATATATATATATATATATATATATATATATATATATATATATATATATATATATATATATATATATATATATATATATATATATATATATATATATATATATATATATATATATATATATATATATATATATATATATATATATATATATATGTATATATATTATATATTTATATAAGCACATATGTAATGTGTTTATTTGATATTTCATGCCCGAATGAGATTGGGAAATGAATTAAATGCTAAAATGAAGCCACGAGTCAGGTTGGGGAATCTGTAATATGAACATGGTGGCATTCAGTTAGAATGCGTTCATTCCTAATTATAGCAGATATAAGCTATACGGTTGGATTCCTTTTAACCTTCTGTAGTGTAGTGGTAGCGCCTTGACTTAGTAATCATAAGTCCTAGGTTCGAGTCCCGGTCGAGGTAAAAAATTATTCATGTTTTCACATATGTAATGTGCTTATTTGATATATATATATATATATATATATATATATATATATATATATATATATATATATATATATATATATATATATATATATATATATATATATATATATATATATATATATATATATATATATATATATATATATATATATATATATATATATATATATATATATATATATATATATATATATATATATATATATATATATATATATATATATATATATATATATATATATATATATATATATATATATATATATATATATATATATATATATATATATATATATATATATATATATATATATATATATATATATATATATATATATATATATATATATATATATATATATATATATATATATATATATATATATATATATATATATATATATATATATATATATATATATATATATATATATATATATATATATATATATATATATATATATATATATATATATATATATATATATATATATATATATATATATATATATATATATATATATATATATATATATATATATATATATATATATATATATATATATATATATATATATATATATATATATATATATATATATATATATATATATATATATATATATATATATATATATATATATATATATATATATATATATATATATATATATATATATATATATATATATATATATATATATATATATATATATATATATATATATATATATATATATATATATATATATATATATATATATATATATATATATATATATATATATATATATATATATATATATATATATATATATATATATATATATATATATATATATATATATATATATATATATATATATATATATATATATATATATATATATATATATATATATATATATATATATATATATATATATATATATATATATATATATATATATATATATATATATATATATATATATATATATATATATATATATATATATATATATATATATATATATATATATATATATATATATATATATATATATATATATATATATATATATATATATATATATATATATATATATATATATATATATATATATATATATATATATA
>JAXCGZ010008027.1:0-27500 GCA_037179515.1 Halocaridina rubra
CATTCCCTTCGCTCCGCCACACTTAGTCTACTCTTACGACACGCAGGGGAACATGGAGGAAGTATTCTAACCCCCTCCCTCAAGAGCTCATATGTATGTGATTACCTAATTGTGATTACCTAATTGTGTTTACGGGAAAGAGCCCAAAGCTCGTATCTTCCCGTCTCCTGATCGGTTCCATTTTTAGACTTAGTGATACTTATCGTACCTGTCCTTAAAACTATGGATTGAGATAGCATTAACTACCTCTTCGCTTAGCAAATTCCAAGTATCAACTACTCTTACACTGAAAAAGTATTTCCTTACATCCTGCAAACAAGTTTTCTTACGAAGCTTCAAACTATGACCTCTAGTTCTAGAGCCAGCCATATCGAAATATCGATCCCTATCCACTCTATCATAACCATGAAGGAATTTAAAGACTGTCACCATATCCCCCCTTACTCTTCTAGCTTCGAGTGATGGCAAGTTTAATTCCCTCAGCCTCTCATCATAACCGAGATTGCGTATTTCTGGCACCAGTTTCGTGGCATGTCTTTGAACTTTTTCAAGCTTAGCTATGTGCTTTTTCAAGTGCGGATTCCAAAAGGGGGCTGCATATTCGAGTTTTGGCCTCACATAGGTTACATAAATATTTCTGAATGTGGGGGGTTTTAATGATGCTAGAGTGTTGTTAAGATTCTGTTTTACTAAGGGGACTCAAAGTACCGAGCTCGGTTAAGAGCTCACAAACAGACAGGACAGATATTTGTACTTGAACACCCCATTTTTATTACCATTAGTCGGTTAAATGAAACTCAGAATTCAACTTTCTTTTAATTTTGGAAATGCAATGACATTAAAAGAATTGAATTAAATTTCTCAAATTAAATTTTATGAAATGCTGCCTCGAATCCCGGAGGAGGTGAGTATGAGTTCGTTTCCCGGCACCACGGACGTATGCCAAGACTTTGGCCTCAACTCGATGATTACCTCTGTCACACAGGCAGAGTAGAATACAGGACACTGCAATTTCAGAAACAGAAATGACACACTGTTTATAATGGGAAACTGAAAGCATAAGCACACATATAATGAGTTTCCAATGTCATTCTACTGGATGAATATATATAGGTTATTCACAGCTAACCAGAAATATTTATGCTACCATAATAGCATACAAAACATTAATTCTTTTCTGGTTTTAAAGAAAATAATATATTCACAATAAATGAAGAATAAGCAAGACAAATACAGTACTGTATGTATTGCTTAAATTGTGGGCAACCACAAAAGTTGCAATGCTTATTCCTGATATGAAATTAATATGGTAAAACACTCTATTTAGGATAAAGGAAGAATCTACGAGATAAATACAGTATTCATTCACTTTTAGTTATCAAGAACTTTGCAATAAAAAAAGGGTGCAAAACCACCTTTTGAGGTATTTGCAACTTATAACTCAAAACACTTTATCCCCAACATATGAAGAATTAGCAAGATAAATACGGTATGCATTCATTAAATTGTGGTTAACAAGAAATATTTGCATAGCCAACTGGGAAAAATTACCTTTTGAATATTTGCAATTTGGCTTTTTGGCAAATAGCTTTATTGACGAGTTTTTGAAGTAAAAACACTTTATTTACGATGATAGAAAGGGGTGAAATGAAATTAGAATTTATTAGGAAGAGAGATAGATTTTTACGGGCTCATAACTAGTCTTCAGAGGATGAGATTTTCGTTTATCACATTCAGTGAAAAGAAACTTCTCAGCAATATATATCAGCTGTAATTTACAGGTTAAGGAATTAACTTTGGCATGTGAGATTCCAGTGTGGTAATCTACAAAATTTCGTGTGACTGGGAATGGAATCTGAGAATAGAAATCCATAAGATTTATCCAGTAACGAATGTAACTAATTCTCGAAAATAAACCAATTTGCTTGACCCACGAGCTTTACCATACACTATCCCGCACCTTGTTGTGCTAGATGAATTCCTTGTTGTGCTAGATGAATTCCTGTGAAGATGCCACGTAAAAGGATTTTAAATAAACTTAGACCACCCAGGCGAGATGTTGCCTCTGGGCAGTCTCGGCGCCAAAAGAGAGCGTCTCCTTGTTGTGCTTCGTGACATCATCTGTAGGAGACATTCCTAGAGCAGTAATTGGCTCTGATTTCATTTTAAGGACTATTTTAGTGGTGGTCCCTGGCAAGCAATTATAGCAGAGATGCAAGGGAGAGACAGTATTTTTAGGTGCAACAAGTGGAAGCAAATAAAATAAAACGAGAATAATAATGAAAAGTTAGGTTACTGGTTATTCTTTTCTTAATTTTCTTGGCTCGTTACAGACAGAAAAATAGGAGCAGCCTTTATATTGGGGCTATACTTCTACACGTACAAGAAGCGTAAATAAGCTATTTAAAATTAGCTATAAGCAAAAATACAAATTGCAAATAATCATAATCTGCGAAAGTCAAGAAGTGGGAATTAATTTTTTTAGTTAGAAAATAACAGTTATATTAAAGGGAATTATTTTAATTTTTTTAGTTAGAAAATAACAGTTATGTTACTAATTTATTTAATAAGGCATCTAACAGCCTCTGTTGACATTGAGCGAAACACTCTGTCACACTGAACATTTCCTTGTCCATGTGCCTGAAGGCTACCCTTACATTTGATAAGAATGCATATGTTGCCCTTACTACGCCATTTATATGTATTTCTGGAGACAAATCTGCCAGTATGTTTACTCCTAGATCTCTCTCATTTTCTGTCTCTTGAAGTTGTACTCCAGCCACCGAGTAGTCAAGCTTGGGCCTTCTTGCACTTGTACCCATTCTCATTACCTTACATTTTGAGGTATTGAATTTCATTAGCCACTTTTCTGACCACTCATGCAGATTATTTAGATCCTCCTGAAGTTCTCTACCATTGTTCTCGTTTTTTACTTTCTTCACAATCTTTGCATCATCTGCAAACATATTCATGAATGAATTTACAGACTCTGGTAGGTCATTTACATATACAAGGAACAAAACTGGCCCTAAAACTGAACCCTATGGAACTCCACTACTAACTCTTCTCCATTCAGACACTGAGTGTCTTACTCTAACCCTCTGTTCCCTTCCTTCTAAGTAAGATTTTATCCATTCCAAGACATTTCCATCTATTCTAGCCATTGCTTGCAGCTTCCTAATAAGTCTCCCATGTGGAACAGTGTCAAACGCTTTCTGGAAGTCTAGGAATATGCAATCTGCCCAGCCCTCTCTTTCCTGTAAGATTCGGCTTACCTCATCATAAAATTCTAATAAGTTTATTACTGTTGATCTACCTTTTCTGAAGACATGTTGCCTCACTGACAAAAAGTTGAAGGATTCCAAGTGAAGAGAGGTATGTTTCCTCAATAGTTTCTCCATAACTTTGCAAACTATGCTGGTCAAGGAAACTGGTCTATAGTTCAGAGCTGTATCCCTCCTTCCCTTTTTGAAGATAGGTATCACATTTGCTTGTTTCCAGCATCTTGGACTCTCCCCTGACCACAGTGAATTTTTAAATATGATACTTAGTGCCACTGATATTGAGTTTGCGCATTCTTTTAGTACATGAGGGGATATGTCATCAGGACCTGTAGCTTTATGAGCATCTAAATCCATTAACGTTTTGCATACCTCTGTGGTTGTAAGGTTGATGTTCTCTAATACCGGCCCTAGAGCTTCTATCTCTGCAATCTGAGGGGGTGGGGTATTTTCTACTGTAAATACTGACTGAAACTCCTTGTTCAATTCTTTAAAGATCTCTTCGTCCGTCTCAGTGATGCTCCCATCCGCTCTCTTTAGCCTTAAAACCTGTTCTTTTACCTTCAGTTTTCCTCTGATAAATCTGTGGAAAAGCTTGGGATTTTCTTTAGCCTTCCTGGTGATGTCCCTCTCATAGTCTCTCTCTTCCTCTCTTCTTTTACTTAGGTAGTCAAGTTTTGCTCCTTTGTAGGTTTGCCAGGCATTTATGTTTTTTCTACTCCTATACCTTTTCCAGCATTTGTCTCTCCACTCCTTAGCTCTTTTACACTCATTATCGAACCATTTCCCCCATCCCCTGATCTTATGTCATTATCTTCTTTATCTCCCCTTTGTCTGGAAGAACTCTGAAATTAAAATTTTTCTTCTCTTTTTCATTTCTTTCCTCATTTAACCATTTTGCCTCTTGCAACAAGTTTTTGATCTTTCCCATCTCTTCCTTTGTTCTGTATCATCTAATGAACACTTCTTTGAATTCTTGAAGGTCTTATAGACTTTTTTTCTTATCAATATTTCCCTACATGTTTTCCCTCTTTCAAAGGTTACTTTTGTTGGTCTCTGTGCTTTCCTTCCCTCGAATATTTGCCTAGTTGGTGAATGTTTACAATATCCTCAGGACCACAAACTACTCCAAGCTTTCTTATCAGGTCTACAACCCTAGCTTTATTTTCTTCAATTCTCCCCTGCCATATTGGCCCCTGGGATTCCCTTATGCCTGAGAATACCACTGTCTTTTCTTTATCAAGTGCCTGTTAAATCAGTGGACTTGCCCTTTCCAACACCATGTCTTTCATTTTTTTCGAGTACTGTCTCTTTATAGTCAACTGTTTCTATGTTTTCCAGTGCCACCACATTTACAGCCTCTTTTACTGCCACATTCCCCTTTAGTGCATCAGCAAAGGAAGTTTTCATGGCATAATGTTCTGTATTCAGCTCCAAATTCGGTCATAACTTTTTCATTGGACTGATTGACCAATTCTTCCCAAATACAGTATTATAGTTTTGTTATACTGTCATTTCCAATATGACTTTTGGTTTTTCTTGATTATGAAAAAATGAAGTCAAGATCTTCTTCATTTTTAACGTTTAAGTGTCACTTTTAGTTCACATTTCGGTATGTACATATATGAAGTTAAGCTAGGGAATTAAGGCAGGATTCTGGATTCTCTTCATATCATTCTTCCATGGGCTGGAGCACGTGTGATTACCTAATTGCCTAATTGTGATTACCTAATTGTGTTTACGGGAAAGAGCCCAAAGCTCGTATCTTCCCGTCTCCTGATCGGTTCCATTTTTAGACTTAGTGATACTTATCATACCTGTCCTTAAAACTATGGATTGAGGTAGCATTAACTACCTCCTCGCTTAGCCAATTCCAATTATCAACTACTCTTACACTGAAAAAGTATTTCCTTACATCCTGCAAACAAGTTTTCTTCCGAAGCTTCAAACTATGACCTCTAGTTCTAGAGCCAGCCATATCGAAATATCGATCCCTATCCACTCTATCATAACCATGAAGGAATTTAAAGACTGTCACCATATCCCCCCTTACTCTTCTAGCTTCGAGTGATGGCAAGTCTAATTCCCTCAGCCTCTCATCATAACCGAGATTGCGTATTTCTGGCACCAGTTTCGTGGCATGTCTTTGAACTTTTTCAAGCTTAGCTATGTGCTTTTTCAAGTGCGGATTCCAAAAGGGGGCTGCATATTCGAGTTTTGGCCTCACATAGGTTACATAAATATTTCTGAACATTTCCTTGTCCATGTGCCTGAAGGCTACCCTTACATTTGATAAGAATGCATATGCTGCCCTTACTACGCCATTTATATGTATTTCTGGAGACAAATCTGCCAATATGTTTACTCCTAGATCTCTCTCATTTTCTGTCTCCTGAAGTTGTACTCCAGCCACCGAGTAGTCAAGCTTGGGCCTTCTTGCACTTATACCCATTCTCATTACCTTACATTTTGAGGTATTGAATTTCATTAGCCACTTTTCTGACCACTCATGCAGATTATTTAGATCCTCCTGAAGTTCTCTACCATTGTTCTCGTTTTTTACTTTCTTCACAATCTTTGCATCATCTGCAAACATATTCATGAATGAATTTACAGACTCTGGTAGGTCATTTACATATACAAGGAACAAAAGTGGCCCTAAAACTGAACCCTGTGGAACTCCACTACGAACTCTTCTCCATTCAGACACTGAGTGTCTTACTCTAACCCTCTGTTCCCTTCCTTCTAAGTAAGTTTTTATCCATTCCAAGACATTTCCACCTATTCTAGCCATTGATTGCAGCTTCCTAATAAGTCTCCCATGTGGAACAGTGTCAAACGCTTTCTGGAAGTCTAGGAATATGCAATCTGCCCAGCCCTCTCTTTCCTGTAAGATTTGGCTTACCTCATCATAAAATTCTAATAAGTTTGTTACTGTTGATCTACCTTCTCTGAAGCCATGTTGCCTCACTGACAAAATGTTGAAGGATTCCAAGTGAAGAGAGATATGTTTCCTTAGTAGTTTCTCCATAAGTTTGCAAACTATGCTGGTCAAGGAAACTGGTCTATAGTTCAGAGCCGTATCCCTCCTTCCCTTTTTGAAGATAGGTATCACATTTGCTTGTTTCCAGCATCTTGGAATCTCCCCCGACTCCAATGACTCCTTAAATATGATACTTAGTGCCACTGATATTGTGTTTGCGCATTTTTTAAGCACATGAGGGGATATGTCATCAGGACCTGTAGCTTTATGAACATTTAAATCCATCAACGCTTTGCATACCTCTGTGGCTGTAAGGTTGATGTTCTCTAATACCGGCCCTTGAGCTTCTATCACTGCAATCTGAGGGGGTGGGGTATTTTCTACTGTAAATACTGACTGAAACTCCTTGTTCAATTCTTTGCAGATCTCTTCGTCCGTCTCAGTGATGCTTCCATCCGCTCTCTTTAGCCTTAAAACCTGTTCTTTTACCTTCAGTTTTCCTCTGATAAAGCTGTGGAAAAGCTTAGGATTTTCTTTAGCCTTCCTGGTGATGTCCCTCTCATAATCTTTCTCTGCCTCTCTCCTTTTACTTAGGTAGTCATTTCTTGCTCTTTTGTAGGTTTGCCAGGCATTTATGTTTTTTCTCCTCCTATACCTTTTCCAGCATTTGTCTCTCCACTCCTTAGCTCTTTTACACCCATTATCGAACCATTTCTCTCTGGCATGAATTACACCTACTTTGGTGACAGGTATGCAGCAATCTACTATCTTCCCATATTTCTCACAAAAGATGTCATACATTTCTTGTACAGATTTGTTGTAAAATAAGGTTCTCCAGTCAATAACTGCGAAAAGCTCATTCATTTTGATGTAATCTCCTTTCTGATAGTTCCTCCTCATGTCCTCAGTGCCTCTACTCTCAGGAAGAATGTCTTCAATGATATACTCCATCAACAACACACAGTGGTCACTCTTTCCAATTGGTGGTTCATACTCAATATTTTCAATATCCAACACATTATCTGTGAACACCAGATCAAGTAGTGATGGCTCATCCCCACCCCTGGCTCTTGTTGGTTCCATTACATGTTGGTGTAGGAAATTCCCTTGTACGCAATCTAGGAATCTTGCCCCAAAGGAGTCCTCACTACTGTGTGGGTCAAGATTTATCCAATCTATCTCTTTATGATTAAAGTCTCCCATAATCAAAATCCTACATTTTTTCTCCCGCGCCATGTTAACAACTGAGTTTATGACTTCAATCGTACCTATATGACTTTCCTCATAAATTTCAAGCCTATTTTGGTTCCTTGGTGGGTTGTATACAACAGTTATTATAATGCTCTCTGACCCAGTATTTATGCGAGCAACAAGAAATTCCCTGAACTCACTTTCTATAGCCAAGTTTATCTCTTCAACTTGAATCCTCTCACTTATGAGCAGTGCTATCCCTCCACCAGTCCTCTCAGATCTTTCGACCCTTAGTATTCTGAAGCCCTTAGGAAAAACTGTGACACTGTTTATGTTTTCACTCAACTTAGTCTCTGTAATTGCTACTATATCTGCCTTACTGTTGTGAATCCTATCTTTTAATTCTACTGCCTTACCAGCTAATCCATCAGCATTTGTGTATAACAATCTTAATGAGGCCCCATCCCCCGATCTTCTGTCATTATCTTCTTTATCTCCCCTTTGTCTGGAAGTATTCCGTAACGAAAATTTTTCTTCTCTTCTTCATTTCTTTCATCATTTAACCTTCTTGCCTCTTGCAACAAGTTTTTGATCTTTCCCATCTCTTCCTGTGTTCTGTATCGTCTAATGAACACATCTTTGCATTCTTGAAGGTCTTTTAGACTTTTTTTTCTCAACAATATTTCCCTACATGTCTCCCCTCTCTCAAAGGTTACTTTTGTTGGTCTCGGCTTTCCTTCCCTCGAATATTTACCTAGTTGGTGTATGTTTACAATATCCTCAGGACCACATACTACTCCAAGCTTTCTTATCAGGTCTACAACGTTAGCTTTATTTTCTTCAAGTCTCCCCTGCCATGTTGGCTCCTGGGATTCACTTATGCCTGAGATTTCCACTGTCTTCTCCTTATCAAGTGCCTGTCTGATGAGTGGGTTTGCCCTTTCCATCACAACGTCTTTCATTTTTTCGATTACTGTCTCTTTATAGTCAACTGTTTGTATGTTTTCCAGTGCCACCACCTTTACAGCCTCTTTTACTGCCACATTCCCCTTTAGTGCATCAGCAAAGGACGTTTTCATGGCATCATTTTCCATATTCAGCTCCTGGAACTCTTTTCTGAACTGTTCAATGTTTTCCTTAATCTGAACATTCCAAGCAGCAATCTCGTCTCTCTCAGAAGATAGCAGTGAACTAACATCTAGTTCCTTTAGGTTGTCATTTAGCTGTTTGTTTTTATCTTCTTGATTAGAAATTCTAGATTCTAGTTGACTCTTTTCCCCTTCCAGCTTCTTTATTCTTTTTTCTAGTTCCTTTCTCTCCTGCCCTTGTGCTTTATTTGCTTCCTCCAAAGATCTTATTTGTTCTCTGAGTGTTTCATTCTCTTTCATTTCTCCATCCATATTCCGAATTTTATCATCAAGGCTTGTAACCATTTCCTCTAACTTCTTGATTCTCTGTTTAAGTCCTCTGATGACTACCCCTTCTCCCGACCCATGGGTGGGAGAGGTTTGGGACAGAGATGGCTTCATTTTTATGTTCTCCCTCTCACAGAATATAGAAAGAAGACGAGAAAGAGGAAAAAAAAAACGAAAAGAGAAAAACTTCTAATTTACCTTCACACAGAATTTTTATATCTCCATATAAGTGCTATTTAGTGACTCAGTTTGTCTCCTTTCTGGTAACACACATCTTAACTTAAAAACTTGACCATGGTAATTTAAGTATAAAAAGAAAAAGAAAAACAAAAGTCAAACCTGAAGGAAAATTCATCTCCCAAGTCGACCATTCTGCCGTTGCGCTACGAAGGTCTCCAAGACATGCTCTACATGCAGTGCTAAGAAAACTGAGTTTGTATAACTTTTCATGTAACAAGTCGGTAAATATAATGTCATCCCGACTACAAAGATTCTTTAAATCAGTATCGTTGGTAAAATGACAGTGATTAAAGAATGTTACCATAAGAATTTACATATGCCTATAATACTACATATTATAAAAATGCAATAATATCTACAAAGAAATAAAATCTGGTATATATAGTAAGCAAATGTTACTATTGTTCTTAGTTGTATGCAAGATTTCCCAAGGGATGGACATATAAAAATCACGTCAATCTATTAAATAGTCGCAGTGTTCTTTGGTTCAGTATAAGAGCTGTTTTCCAATGTTAGTGTAACTGATTAGTTATATAGGTTATTGTAAGAATTAAGAATTGGTTGATAAAAGTGGAAAACATAGCAGAGAGACTTGATCAGAAAGTGAATACTTTAGTCGACCATCATACCACTATTATATAGCGGTCTCCAATTCTCAGTCTCGTGAATACATCTAGGTAATTACCAAAGGACATATACCATACAAGTTTTGATAATTTGTTAAGATAGCGGGATGAAATCTACCCTTTCAGGAGACTATTCCAACATAGATTTTTATGATAACTAATGTAGGACTTAGGTTGCTGAGTGGGGATGTTTGTCAAGTGCCACTGATGACAATTTTAGTGCCAAAAATTGATAGCATATGTTTTAATGAACTCGCTCAAAGTAATTTAGAATAACATTACGACTACTTACTTAAATTCAGACTACAATACGAAATGTATTAAAACTTTGATTTCAATAATTCCTTCCACAGCTTATAATACCCTGACCATATAACTTAAATGTTTTATGAAAGTCAGAATAAATTACTTTATCAATGTCTTTCATTTCTCTCTTTTTATTGTCATTCCTTACTTATTTCAATATTTATTTAGTTATTTATTTATTTTTCGTGCCTTTAATGACACTTCAGTATGAATCCGAGAAAAGGTCTTTTAAATCAGTTCTATAGCATTTTGCACTTTGGGAATTCAGAAATATTCCGTTTTCTTTTATGTTTTCCCCATCTAATATTAATAAAATGAGATTAAATGGGGGGGGGGGCGCAGAGATGGCATTGAGTGCACTCTTTTAGCCATACTTATGGTGTCATCACTGTAGAGGAGAGAGTAGGATGGGAATGATTTTGGGAGAAAAGCAAGAAATTAAAATAAAGAGAGGGGCAAACCCTTGTACCAAGGTTTCTCTCAATCTTCTTTTTCCTCTAATGGGATATGATAGGGGGGGGGGATCACTGGGTGTCATCACTAGAATGGGGGTAATAGGATTGGGAAGGAAAACATGAAAATGAAATAAAGAAAAAAGAGGCATAAAAGAGGGACAGATTCTGGTGCTAAGGTATGTTTGTATAGGTGAGAGGGAATAAGATTAGATCACTCTCAAAGATCTATTGTCCAACCCCAATAATACTCTGACTTTGTAAACGCTACATATTACTATTGCACTGTGATTGGGCTGTTAAATGATAAGCAATGCAATGTTTATAAGCATATTAATGCATAAATTACGCATTAGGTCGAATAAGATGATAATTTCATGCGAAGAGACAAAAAGTCCCTATCTAGAATAGATTACAATATTCCTCATGTAATTTTAATGTCTCTCTGATTTAATATTTAGGTTATCATCATGCGATTAAAAAGGCTTTTAGTCATGAAAGTAACACATGCATTGTGTTTCAATAGATATGACACTTTGATTCCACAGAGATTTTTAAATTCCCAAGTGCTGTTTTGCACATCCTCTTTTCACCAAACACACTTGAAGATCATTGTCCATGTTGTCTATGCGTAACTAATATACCCAATTTGAAACTGAGCACAGACGTGTCTTAGCTAATGGGAGATTAGGGCTGGATGCTCTTTCCAACATCCCGTGGTGAGATATCTAAATTACATGATTTATTTTGCTTCACTATATCATAGAATTAATAAACATCAGATGTGTCTACTGGGAGAGCCCTGAAACCAATTCCCCCAAATCAGTCATTGTATTTTTATAAGTAAGTAAAAAAAAAAAAAAAACTTTATTTCCATTTCAATACAATGGGTATTCGTCAGCCAGGGCAAGCCCCAACCCCCCACTGTGGTGTCCAACCACAGCAGTTCCTGCCAGTAAACAGCTTAAACTCTCGGTCTTGGACGGGAACCGATCTTTCGACCTCGTGAATGCGAAGCCAGCGCGTTACCACTGTACTAGCCATTACTGACATGAAATCCGGGAATGTATCTCTTTACTGTAGATAATCCCCCTTTTATGAATCTGTTTACACACATGTGGTATGTAAGATGTTAAGGATTCATAGTGATATAATACTCATCATGTAAATATTTTATTTTTTTAGCTGGCGGTGGATGTAACGCAGAGTTGTAGATGAGCTGGAAAAACATATGCCAAGCACAACCTTTACCTCATTGTATTATTATGCTTAGTGCACATATGTTACATGTAGCAGTTTAAAGGGAGAGTTCCTTGAAAGATTATTTAGTATCATTGTCAAGACTTATGTTTACCATTATAGAAGCTGTGAATGATGAGTTATTGTACGAATACCTCGTGCAGGAGACCTCCTAAGAATATTTCAGTTGCTAATGAGATTTTAAAACGGCACCAGTGTGTGATAATGGGAAATTAGGTCCCATCATGTGACGTTAGACATCGAATTAGTATTGCAGATGATTTACATATTTTCATCAATACTTTTCTTCTACATGTGATAGTTAGATATAAATCATAATACGTAAAACACCACTAGGTATATAAAGAAATAGCACTGCCTTTCATTTTATTATGAACCCAGATCATTTTGGTTCCATGTTTATGAGAGTTGAGGTATAATTATTTATTATTGTTCCTTATTATTTATTCTCATTGCTTCCTTTTTAGTATTTTTTTTACTAATTGTTTGCATTTGTTTGTAATATTAATTGGTTTATGCTTATTTCCATTAACTCCCTATGATCTACTATATAAACAAAATAAGAGTACATTATAAAGGTTCATAGCTTCTAATCCTATTAAATAGAGTTTAATTCTCTTATTGTGATATTCAAGTACTTATATTTGAATCATCTATTGTTGATGCCAGGATAAGTGTTTTCTTTTTTTGTTTATACCAGCTTCAAGAATAAAGCTCCATTTCGTATATATTTTATTATACTTAGGACCCAATATTTTTGGCGACGAGCTGTCTAGATTGAGTCTCAACCCTTTTATGACCGCCGATTTTCAAGAGATAAGTGGAATTTCTAAAGCCAGACTAGGCTAGGCTACCTGTCGGGTTGGAACCGGCAAGTCTTTGGTAGTCTATCCTATACTGCCTTTTGCTCCTGTTAGCCTAGTAGGCCTACGTGAATTGAGGTAATGAATATTGGCTTTTGTTGTCTTTGAAAAATACTTCGTGTATTACCTAGACTAGGTTAACCATGGCTAGCACCAATCCAAAAATTGAGCCTTTTAATCCCAAATTAATGCACTTTGATGTGTGAGGCTCATTTTGCTCACAGTGGTATAACTGAAAGTGCTAAAAAGAAAAATTGCCTGCATGTCTCTCTAGGAAGTGAAGTTTTTAGCACTCTAGCTAGCCTGTGGGCCCGAGATATGCCTCATCTTGAGAATTTTTCTGATATAGTAGAGATTTTGGAAGGTCATTTTATTGTCAAGCCTTCTTATTACAGAAGCTTAATTCAATTTCAGCATTGAATACAAAAACCTGGTCAAAATCTGCATAATCTTTATGGTGATCTCAAAGCACTTGCCAAAGACTGTAATTTTGGCAATCAGTTTGATGCTAGGGTTTGCAATCAATTGTTTATGACTATTGATTTAGACGTACATTTTCCTAATTTAGCAGCGGAAAATCTAAACTTGCAAACTATGACTTCTTCTGCCACATTGGACAGAATACTAAATTTTAAAAGATCTTTTTATGATGAAAAACTTCCCACTCAAGTGAATGCTTTGAATATTAATTCAAATAGGCCTAGACCTACTCCTACTGCTAATGGTAGAAAAGAGGCAAGTTGCCAACATTGTGGTTACCCTCACCATAGTAAGGATTGTCGCTATTCTTGTCATTCTGTGTGTAACAAAAAAGGACACTTGAAAAAAGTTTGTTGTTTTAATTAGGAAGTTTTTCTGTGTTCTAAGTTTTCTCAGAATTCTGAGAACCAAATGAATGGTGATGGAAAAAACCAGCCATGCCACCTTGTCAGAAAAAACAGAAAGGGCAAGAAAAAAGCTAATACAGTTTTTGAAAAAGACCTACTTGAGGAAGATAGTGATTGTAATCAGTTATTAAGTTTAAATGAATCTGCTCCAGTAGGGAAAGAAAACAGGATTTTGAGTGTAGAAAATAACCCTACTGTGATAACTAAGATTAATCTACACTTAATGGTAAAGAAATTCCATGTGAAGTTGATAATGGTGCTGGAGTTTCTATTTTAGGTTGCAAGTGGGTTCAATGCTTAGTTTTACCTATGCAAAATTGCAATAAAAAAAAAAACTAAAAGCTTATGGAAACAGTAATGTTAATGTCATGGCTAAAGTTTATGTGAATGTTGTTTATAATGATTTCAGAATAAGACATGGATTTTATGTTGTTGACAATTATAACCCTAACTTGTGTGCTAGGGATTTAATGTCTAAGATTGGAATTGTTTTGACAGGTGTTGTTGATTGTGAAAATAAAATAATAAACTTTGTAATGATGCTAGAGCTCAGCTAGATAAATTTTCAGCTGATTCAAAATTGCCTATTACGAGCATAGTAACTAAGGTTAATCTTAAAGGTAATGCAGTACCAAAATTTCTGAAAGCTAGAACCGTGCCATTTCATTATAAGAAATTAATAGAGGATACTTTAGATAAATTGGTGTCTGATGACATTATAGAGCCCGTAAATTTTGGTGATTGGGCGGCTCCCATTGTTCCAGTATTAAAAGCAGATAAGAAATATATGATGTTTTGTGGAAATTTTAAAGAGTTGAATCAAAACACTGTTTGTGATAAATATCCATTTCCATGGGTAGATGAGATTTTATCAGTAGTTGGTAAGAGTAAACTATTTTCTAAAATTGATCTTGAATATGCATTCTTGCAATTACCAGTTGATGATGAAAGCCAAAAGCTTTTTGTAATAAATACTCATAAAGGTCTTTTTAAATATAAAAGACATCTTTTTGGTTTGGAATCATCACCAGCTATCTTTCAAAATTTCTTTCTCAGATTTTGATAAATATTGATGGTGTTGTAGCCTTTTTAGATGATATTCTTGTTAAAGGACAAACACAAAAAGAGCATGATGAAACACTAGACAGAGTTTTGAGGGAATTCCGAAAGCACAATGTAGCTATATATAAAAAGAAAACTGTTTTGAATGCTGATGCTCTTGAGAATTTAGGCCATGTCATTTCTGGTAAAGGAATTAAACCATCATCCAAATAAAATTGAAGCTATTTTGGAAGCACCCCCTCCAAAGTCTGTAAGAGATGTACAATCCTTTTTGGGTATGGTTACCTATTATAGCATATTATTAAAGAAGTTTTCTATACTTTGTCTCCCTTGTATGATTTGTTGAAGAAAAGTGCCAAATTTAAATGGCCATCTGTAGAAGCCAATGCTTTCAGTAAGGTCAAAGCCGAGCTATCCAAGTCTGAATTTCTTGCTAGTTTTGATGAATATCATCCAGTAATTGTAGAAGTAGATGCATCTCCAGTGGGCGTTGGCTGTGTTTTGATGCAGGAAATGCATGGTATTGAAAAACCAGTCTATTTTGTTAGTAAAAAGTTATCATTTGCAGAATTAAATTACTCCCAGTTAGACAAGGAAGCTCTGCCTTTGATCTATGCTGTAAGCAAATTTAAATATCTTTTATTGGGTCATAGATTTATTCTTAGAACTGATCACAAACCATTACTTGGAGTGTTTGGTAAAACCAAACAGATTCCTGTAAATGCAAACGCTAGAGTGCAGCGATGGGCTTAGCTTTTGTCACAGTACGATTATGACCTAAATTTTAAAGCAGAAAAAGATAATGTTGTCGCCGATGCACTCAGTTGGTTGCCAGAACTGGATTCTAGTTTGGATTCTAGTACCCTTAATGAATATGTTGATGTTATGGAAGCTTTGAGTAATCAAGACATTTCTATTGAAAATGTTAAGGCTTTGACTAGAAATGACCCAGTTTTAAGTAAGGTTTTTCAATGTGTGAAATTGGGTTGGATTAATGGCCCAATATTGTCTTATTACTCTGTTGTCAAATCAGATTTAAGCATTTATGATGGTGTTCTTTTGCATAGGAACCGTGTATTTATACTTGTTGATATGAACAGTGCAGCATTAGAACAGCTGCATGTAGATCATAACGGTATCAATGCAATGAAAGCAGAAGCACATAATTGGATTTGGTGACCCAAATTGGACCAGGACATTTCAGAAATAACTAAGTCTTGTGAACTTTGTTTTAAAAATTTCCAGACTCCACAGTCAACAGTATTATCCTGGCCAGAAACTGGGAAACCTTCGTGTAGGTTACATATAGACTACGCTGAACCAATTGGTAACTCTTATTTTTTTATAATTGTAGATTCCCACACAAAATTTTTGCAATTTTAGGTTGCCAGATATAATTGTTTCTGACAATGACCCTTATTTTGTGTCTGAGGAGATGGAGTTTTTCCTGAGGAAGAATGGCATAAAGCACATTACCCCTGCTCCTTATAACCCTTCTGCTAACAGCTTAGCCGAAGGGCAGTAAAAACCTTCAAAGAAGGTATTAGTAAATTTATTGATGGGGATATTTATACCATAGTATTTAGGTTTTTGGATAATTCTAGAAGAGTTGTACATTCCTCCACTGGGAAGGCTCCAGCTGATATGATGTTTAACCTTAACTTTCGGGGAACTGTAGAAAAAATTAAACCTCAAGAAAAAAAGGGAGAAGGCACTGCAGAAAGAATGTAAATTTGAAAAATCAGAGTATAATGTACATGATGCAGTTTTTGTCAAAATTCATGGTCAAGGTAAGCCTTGGTTAGAAGGGAAAATCTTAGAAGGACTTGGTGTACGTAACTACAAAGTACAACTTAAAAATTTTGGCAATATAGTTTGGGAAAGACACTCAGACCAACTTATGCCTAGATTTACTCCTAGTGTAGAAGAATGCATTTTTCCTAGTAATAATCAGATTTATGGTAGTATTTGTGAGCAAATTTTGCCTTCTATTCCAGCTAGTCTTACATCAAATTCTGATGTGATTAATGAACCAGGGAAAAATTTTATAAATCCTAATAACATGGTTGAGAGTTCTGATAACTCCATGCATGTTCCCATGACAGCGCCAGAACCAGTAGCCCTTCGTGGGTCTGGTAGATCTATAAAACCGCCAGAGCGATTAGATTTATATAGTAGGTATATATTCAAAGTTAACTAGTATTATAATTGTAATCACTTGAATATTTTGAAAATATAGGTTGATTTTCTTTTTAATGGGAAAAGGAAATGTGAGAGTTGAGTTATAATTATCTATTGTTGTTTCTTTCTTCTTATTATCTATTTCCTAATTGTTTGCATTTATTTGTAATATTAATTAGTTTATGCTTGTTTCCATTAATTCTCTATGATCTACTAAATAAACAAAATAAGTATACATTATAAAGATTTATAGCTTCTAATCCTATTAAATAGCATTCAATTCCCTTATTGTGATATTCAAGTACTTATACTTGAATCATCTATTGTTGATACCCGGATGAGTGGCTTTATTGTTTTTACCAGCTTCAAGAATAAAGCTCAATTTTTTTTTATATATTTTATTTTACCTAGGACTCAATAATATTTAACCCATAGATGACTTTTTAATTTAATTTTACTTCACAATAAATCAGTTCAATTTATGTTAGACGGTGGTTGAGTGAGGTTGTGGCAAACTAAGTTCTATTTATCGAATTTATGACTGTTCCGTGCAAGCACTTGCGGTATATATTGTGCTAGGTTATTTTAAATAAACAGATTAAAGTACTTTGATATAGTTTCTCATTGCATAATAATATTCATCGGTCATTTTGTCTAGTTTCACCCGAAGGATCCTTGACTCGAAAGGTAACGGACCCATGTTCAAACCTGGGTGGGGTGATAGGAAGCAGGGCCAGCCTACAGAGATCTGGGACCCAGTTGGGGACAATTTTTTTTTCTTGATGTTCTCCCTTGAGGGTGAGCAGACCTTCCCTTTTTGGCCCGCAGGAGGGGTAAGAATTTTTTGATTGGATGTGGTATTCGCCCTTGATGGCGAATGGGCTTTCCTATTTTGGCACGGAGGTGGGGTGATATCTGGTTATTGTTAGTGGTATTCACTCTTGAGGGCGATCGGACTTTCCTATTTTGGCCCACAGGTGAGGTTGAGCAAAACTGTAAAGATAGTGGAAAACATAAATGTTCAGTTGAGGATTATTAGTTTACATCAAACAATTTAATGAAATCCTGTTTTGGTGGTGAGAGAGAGTTATTACATGGCTATCTTGGTGGAGGGTATTGACTGATGATATTTAGTAGACTGTTCATGTAGTTGTTTGTTGCTAGTCTAATTATGGAGCTAGCAATATGAAGAGCATTTGGATATTCGCTGGATGTTGCGGGGACACCAGTTTTCCGTCGAATTTCTGAAAAGGAGGCACATTCGAGGATGTAGTGGAGCAGTGGATGTGGTGAGGCTACCTGGCAGAAGGTGCATTCCCTGATGATATCATCCACTATTCACCAGGTGCACTTGTACCCGAGTCTCAGACGGTACACATTGACCGCCGTGCATCATCGAAGGTTCTTAGGCAGGGTGATTCGCTGAAGATCAGTGGTGGCTTTGTACCACCAGGTGGAGGGGGAGCCAATGTCTGTGCACAGGTTGTGTTTAGTTATTAAGACGTTAAGGAGTGACTTGGTGGCTTTGTTTTTTATCTGTTGAATCCCAGGAGACAGAGATATTTTGATTTCTGCTCTAAGAGTGGCTTGTTTGGCGGCTTGATCGACTTCCTCATTTCCTTGATGCCGACGTCGCTGGGAATCCAGGCAAGAGTGATGGCTTTTCCAAGAGTGGTTGTCCTGTGGTAGTGGTTGAGGATGGTGGTGATGATACGTACATTGACTCTGAGGAGTGGCTTCTTGATGGCCTGTATGGCACCTTTGGAGTCAGAGAGAATTAGGGCATGGTCAGCTCCTTGCTGGATGAAGAAGTCGAGGGCGTTGGCTATGGCAACAAGCTAAGTCTGGAGCGATGAGCAGGAGTTTGACAGTCTCCAGGATAGGATGTGGTTACCAGTGGTGAAGGCGGCAGCTGAGGCTCCAGTTTCTTGATTTACTGAACCATCAGTGTAGAAGACTTGAGAGTTTGGCCTGCTCCAGCTCTGAAGTTTGTCCTTGTATATGTTTTTAAGGACAAGAGGGTTTACCAAGCTTTTGGGGTTGTCAGGGAGCTTGATCTTTATGTTGAGTGGTTGGTCATTCCATGGGGGTGGGCATCGGTATTCAGGAAGTGGAGTGTCCTGTATCTTGGCTAGGATGTTCTCCCTGACTGGCAGTGCTTGCAGGCTAGCGCAGACCTTGGCTGCCCAGGTTCTAGGATGGTGATCGGGGTGACAATTGAGGGCTAGATGGAGATTTTTTGCCAGCGAGGCATTTATGTTGGGCAGTGGTGGTTTTGGCAACAAAGAGGGTCAGTCTTTGCTGAGCTCTGAGTTTGAGTGGCATGAGTCCCAGTTCCATCTGGATGTTTTCTCTCTTGATCCACATGGGGGCTCCTAGCATGGTACGCATGGCGTTGTTTTGAATGACTTCTATCTTGTCCCACTGTTGGTCTTTTAGTAGCCAGAGTGTGGGACAAGCATAGTCTATGAGGCTTAGTATGGCATTTACATAGAAGCTTTTGAGGACATTAAATGATGCACCATTGTAGAGGCCCGACATCTGACGAAGGACCGCTTGTCGCTGGCTGCATTTGTCACGCAAGTGTTGAATTTCAGGTCCAAAGGTTAGTTTGCAGTCGATGATTACACCCAGGTATTGGTGCTTGGTAACCCAGTCCACAGGCTCATTACCTATGACCAGATGAGTATCTGGTCTCCACTGGTGGATGGAAATGGCCTTGGTTTTGCGGGCATTGATTTAACTCCGAGGGAGATGGAGGCTTGGTGAATCTTGGTGAGGCTGCACTGTGTCTTGTTAGAGCTTCTGTTGCTTATTGAGACAAGGGCAAAGTCATCCGCATAAATGAAGAGTTTGGCTCCATGTGGTAGTGCAATGTCCATGAGTTTTTCCATGAGACAATTAAAGAGGAAGGGGCTAAGGATTCCACCTTGGGGGATCCCATTTTCGTGGATTTTGTAGGTGGAGTAGTGCCCATCTACTTTGACTGGTGCACTACAGTTTTGTAGACTCTGCTTGATCCATGAGAGAAGGTTACCTTTGATCTGCTTTGCAACGAGAGCTGAGAGTATTGCTGCCACATTGGTTAGTTCAAAGGCATTCTCTAGGTCTAGAAAAATGATGTATCCACAGCAGTTGTCGATAAATGATAGCATGGAGGCTATGCATTCTGAGTTGCCTAAGCCAGGCTGGTAGGCAAACATGTTTTCTGGGAAGAGTGGGCATTTCCAGCGGACTCTGTTAAGTACCATCTTTTCTGCCGTCTTGCTCAGGCAGCTTAGGAGGGAGATGGGGTGAGGGTTCTCAGGGTCCCGTGGTTTTGGGATGGGCTGAATGTCTGCTCTCTTCCATGAGGCTGGTCAAATTCTTCATGTTTATGTTGAATTGATCAGAGAGAGCAGAGCAAGCTCCCCTTGGGGCCCCATATTTTGAATCATTGTGTATGTGATTCTATCAGTACCTGGGGCTATGTTCTTAGAGGTTTTGCTTACTCTTAGTAGCTCAGTCAGAGAGAAGGGGACATCTGTTTCGTCTTCAGTGTTGATGGCCTCTTCTATTTCTTCCCATCTGGCCGTGGTGAGGTCCTGAAGAGTTGTTCTGGTGGTGATTGGGAGCTGGTTGAAGCTTGTTCTATCCGCGAATTTTTCGGAGAGTTCTTCTGCTGCCCTGCTAGGATCCCTGTGGGGGATGATTTTGGGAGGTTTACTTTTAGCAAAGGAGTTAATGCTCCTCCACATCTGGCCCACAGAGGTGTGAGCATCTAGGGTGGAACACCACTCTAGCCATTTTTTCCTCTTAATGTTGCGTGTTTCTTCATGGACATATTCTTTAACCGCCTTGAGAGTGCAGTAGGAGTCTTCAGTGCGATGTTTCCTGTGCATTTTCTGGATGACGTTGAACCGGTGATTGAGTTCTTTAACTCTGTCACAGTAGTACCATCTGTCCCGATGAGTGGTGTGTTGTGGTTTACAGAGGGGGATGGATGAGTTTGCTGCAGCTTGCAGGGCATTGACTAGTTTGGCCGCTGCTTGGTCGATGACTTTGGATGGTGTGTAGGCTGAAAACCAATTGCTGAGGTGCTCCTGGAATCGGCCCCAGTCGGCCTTCTTGAAATTACATCGAGGGGGAGGAGCAGGGATTTGAAGATTTCAGGAATTGGCAGTGTGAGATGGATCCCGCAGTGGTCGCTTGTGACCAAGGGATGAACTCTCCATGTGGCGTCTTGCCTTAAGGAGTTGGAGACAAAGGTGAGGTCCAGTATTCCACCTCTGTCATGAGTTGGCTCATGATTGTTGAGAAGGGAGACATCTTCTTGGTCGTCCAGCAGGCTCATGATGTGTCTGCCTGCAGCACAGGGGCGCTCATACCTGAATCTTGGATGGTGCGCGTTGAAGTCGCCTCCTATTACCAAGTCACAATGACTGGCTAGCCCGACAATTTTGGTTGGCCTCAGGTTTCCAGCCAACATGCACCAAGGTCTGTAGCATCATAAAAACATAAAATAGTCTTTTATAGACTTATATCTCTGTGGTAGAAAAACAATCAAAATGTTCACTTAAAATATGCATACGAGTCAATAGACCAAACAGATGCATGCTACATTTTAATATAAAATTACTTATACGTGAGCCTACAATTATCAACCAAAATTTGTATATCACCTCTGAAAAGTACGTAGTCGCAATACCACTAATTTTAGTGACTGTGAAATTATTTATTAGAAATATTGATTTATTTTTGTTCAGAAAATAAAAATTAGAATTTAAGTGCACTTGCTGAAACCAAATTATCTTTTTTGGAGTTCTAAAATTCACTTAACATTCATAAACTATAAATGAGTCATATTATTATTGTCTTTTATGATGAGAAATTGATTTTTCTTGGTCTTTTATATGCAAAGTCTTTTTGAAATTTATTAAGCTTAAACTCCTACTAATGTTAGATTCAAAGGACATAATTGCCAATTTATTCACACGTATTTGCCGAAATGATGATCTCAAGTACGTTTTGATCAGCTTCAGCTTGGAAAAACTCCTTTCTCCAGATGCCAGCTCGACCCATTATATTGATAAGTTCATTCTGGATTCTTTTTCCTAAAGAATGATCATATATTTCCCTTTTCAGGATTTTTTTGCGCTTTTGCATTATTTGATCAAATTTTCCTAGCAACTCAACAACACCAAGGAAATTCCCACTATGTGGTGCTCCTGTGTGTTCCTCAGATCCTCGGAATGGCAAGTTTATTTCTAATAGGAACTTTAGAGTAACTACCAGTTGCTCAAAAACTTGATTATTCTTGGGAAAAATTTCTACTATAATTGTATGTGGTCCTTTTTTTTACTAAATAGCCCTTGACACTCTTACTTATCATTTCTGACCATGTTGCAGAATCATCTGTTAATTCTACAGGACTGGTAGATTATGAATCCCTATTCTCCCTTGCCTCAGAGGGATCAGCAGGCATGTCAACAGGCGAGTTTCCTTGTTTATCAAATTCAACACTTCCAGAATGGCCGATCTCACTTTCTGTAAATAAGCTCCCACTTTGATTGTCTTGCCTAAGTTCTCCAGACTGGTTTCCTTCGGTGTCATTATCTTCACTGTGTTGAGACTCTACTTGCTTCTCTGCACTTTCTGAGATAGTTGTGCTGAAATGTTTATCTAATGCACCTGTCTCCTTCTCCGCTTCGACTTTCTTTACCTTGGAACAGCCCTATTAATACTGCCACTTAATTATTTTCTGGCGATGTCTCTTAGTTTTTTACTCATACTTACAGAAACCTAAGATCCTAAAAAGAATAATAAAAGTGGCATCCATTGCAGAACTGATAAAAAAACGCAACATACTATACTTGATGTCTGATCCCTATATGTCATAAAGAATTCAGTAGACATCATATATTTGCTTTCATAAGTAACAAACTTGACTTGTATCATATAATTTTAGTGAGTGCAGGGTATAAATTTAATATGTCTATATTCGTTGGTCTGAATTACTTAGATATATGCATGTAAGAGAGGGGGAAGGGAAAATTTTTGAGTCTTATGCAAAAATTTATTTGGGAAAAATGAAATTACCTCTAGATTTGAAAAAAGCCACGTATGTTTACACATATCATTTATTTACTAATTTATTTAAAATAATGCTTGTACTCTCTGTTAATATGACTGAATAAAGTAGAAAACATGTAACAACTGCCTATCACTTCTTATGGAAAGCTGCCTGTAACTGAAGGAATACTTGAGAAAATTAAGTCATCCTCATTGTCACAGTCGCATATAATGATATGCGATCATCTTTTACCTGATATTTTTTATGAACATTTTGTACTGCTATTTACACTAATCTTTCGAAAATCAATGACTTCATATTTCAGATGTATGGTTTATATCTAGGTCACTAAAACTTGCCTCATTTATGGGTCCGTGACACAAAATTAATCAGCTAGTAGTAAGATCATTGAGTTCTATAAAATCCAGTCAGCTGTGTTTACACTCAGCGGAAGGGAAACTCACACCATGAGATGGAACCATATGTAAATCTGACGACCTCTAGAAAATTTGGTCAGTCACCTTGTCAAAGAAAACATTTTTTAACAATGCTGAGTAAACTCGAGGAAAGTGAGGTCCTCATGTCACATGTATTACCAGACTTTATAGATTTATACCATTTGGGATAAATTACCCCTGTTTCCGACCCCTTTCGTAAAACTTTATTGGAAATATAGCTGTAATATTGTAATTTTCTTTCTTTTTTTTTATGATTGTGACACCAGGACGGGCAAAAAAAAAAAAATAAATAAAACAGCCCTCATCGGGCCTGGGCACGAAGAATACATAAAGTAAAGAGAAACAGTGATGGAGAGTGTAATGACTTGTCAGATGTGAAGGGATAAAAAAAAGATGTGTGATGAATATCCAAGAATATTCAGTGTAGCTGTAGGCATAGAAAAAGAACCGTAACTGAAGGAAGACTTAACATCGAACTGTCCTGGATAGACCTATTTAAGTTCAAAAAATCTTCAATCACATTCGACTATTAAAAGAAAGTACTATAGGTTTATAGATACTTAAAAGCTGTTACACGTTTATTTACATATTTGTCTTTTTATTTTTTTTCAGAGAATTTAATTCTAATACTTTTCTGTAATTAGGATATTATTTAATTCAGATACAGCAAAATTCTTCAAACGTAAACAATATAAATAAACACTACCGACTTTGCAAAAAATTCGTAAAAAATTATAATCACTGCAGTTCTCCATAAAACATGAAATGTGGTGTTACATATATATATATATATATATTGCAATATGTTGGCGTGGGGCCCAATAGGGAGCTTTGGTCCAATTGGCTTGAGGACGGCCCTACCTTTAAGGGCATCCAGCCCTAATTCCCCATTATTCAATCCGTGTGTGTCCATTAAAAAAATGGGCACTAATAGCGACATATGACACCTAAAAAATAAATATTCTTAGTTATGAGTCCTTTTTGCATATATTTAAGAATCATAAAGCAATTGTCTTTAAGCAAGACTCGCACTTGTGTATTACTTATTTTATTTTTTTTTTTCAAGATAAATTTCGCCTCTATTGAGCCTTGATCTCTTGGATATATTGTTCTACTGTACGTTTTAAAATTTCTAGAAAAAAATAGTCACTGAGCTTGTTGTAAGGACAGAGGCTATCACGCAACTCAGACCAATAGTCCCCCCAATTCTTTTCAGGTGGATCTTTGTAAGCATTTATATATCTATTAACCAATTTGATGCAGTGGTGCTGCATGTTCCACAAATATCTTTAGTATATCAGTTTGTGCTCTCGTTAAGCCTGCCAATTCATCAAGAATTGTTAGAGAAAGACGCCTCAATTGTAAGGGAATGAGACATCAAACGTCACTATACTCCCATCCGTAATTTCGATTTACCTATTTGAAATAAATTCACTTTTTCATTATGAGGTAATTTAGGAGGACTCAAACACTGGCACAGAGCAGAGCTCCTGGGTAAAATTATCGAAAAACACCACATGCTTTTGATATTTTACTGTGAATTATTTGCCCTGAGAAATTTACGTAACATCGTAAAAAAAGAAGACATTTTCATATATTCTGCAAATTATCATTTAATATTATATATATATATATATATATATATATATATATATATATATATATATATATATATATATATATATATATATATATATATATATATATATATATATATATATATATATATATATATATATATATATATATATATATATATATATATATATGCACACTGGAAACAAACACAAATGATTTGATTTTGATTGACATATTATGAGGAAGGACCGTTCCCTGTAAGCATTTTCTTTTATGAATGTGACACTGGCACAGGCAAGAAAACAGCCCTTATCAGGCCCGGGCACCAAGGAAGCACTAAGACGAAGAAAAGTAGATACTCATGAAGAAGGCAGAAATAAGAAAAGACACAACAAGAGAAGGGCTGGCTGAAAAAATAGTGGAAGTATCAATGACGTAAAGATATGACAGGATTAGCCTTTGAGACGATGATAGATCCGCTTTTCGAAGGAAGATGGGTTTTTAGGAAGAGTTCCAGAGTCTGAAGGTGGATGGTGAGAAGCTGTCATTGTACTGATTAATCCACTAGCTACAAATCCCTACACAGTACAAGTGAGATTAGACTGCTTGACGAGTATTACTCGGCCTCAGCAGCAGGAGAGGGATGCAACTCAGCAGCTCATCAGAGCAGCGATGGAAGAAGTAACGATGATAAAGAGAAAGAGATAATGCCTTACGGCGAAGAGAGAGAATAACCAGATTAGACGTCAGAGAAGGGTTATTGATGAATCTGATTGCAGTAGATTCAACACTCTCAAGAGGTTTACTATAAGGAGAAGCAACCCAGATATGCCTGCAGTATTCTATACAGGAAAAGTAATGACAAAAACAAATAGATAGAGATTAAGAAAGTTGAGTTGTTTGACTCCTCCAAGACATGTTAGAGGGTGTCTGAATTCTTAATATGTTAATAGAATTGAGAGGGTAAATAATTTTAGTTTCGAAGACAATAGGTCACTCAGGAGGAGAAGATAAAAAAATAGCCAGAAAATGTGTCTTGGAGGCATTAAATTTAACTAAATTTTGGGTACCCTGCTCAGATATTTCCTGTAAATAGCAAGACAGAGTTGGATAACGAGTGATACGAGACTGATTATGAGTAGCAAATGAAGATTGTGAAGAGAAGGCAGAGGACAAATGAAGGGTAGAATTGTCGGCAAAGGTATGGAGAAGAGAGAAAGATGGGGTCTGGAAAAGAATATTGATGAAGAGAAGGAACAGAGTAAGTGAAAGAGCAGAGCCCTATGGAACACCACTGTAACTGGGATTGAGCTAGAGGTTGAACCATCAACAACCACAGGTATAAAGCAGTCAGAGAGGAAACTGGAAATCAGAGAAGAGAGAGGACGGGTAAAGCCATAAGCAGGGAATTTATCCTACAGAGAATATGTGCCACACTCTGCCAAAAGTTTTAGAGATATCAAGGATGAAGACAAAGGATTCTCCATATTTCCTCAGAGAAGATGTTCATGCATGAGTATGATGGGACAGGAGGTCACCAATGAGTTTTGCCTTGAGGAAGCCATACTGGTGATCTGAATAAGCGAGTTTGATTCAAGATGTTCCAAGAAGTGAAAAATGAGCAAAGTTTCGAATACTTTAGTGATAACAGAGGTTAAGGCAATACGTCACTATTTGGAAGAAATAGAGTGGTCACCCATCTTAGGAACAGGCTGAACTAGAGCCTGCTTCCAAGATGAAGGATAGATTATGGATGAGAGAATGAGGCAAAAGAGAAGACAAAGCATGGTACCGAGCTTATCTGCAAACTCCTTAGCAAACCTTGCAGTAATACACATGATCTGGATGCCTTGTCCGTTTTTTTGTGAGCAAAAACCTTATGGAGGAGTAAGGTAGGGTATAGGGTTGAAGAGGGATAAAAGTCTTGGAACAGGTGTGCTGAAATCATTGTGGAAGAGTGGGCAGAAAAAAAATGAGAGCCAAAGAAAGTTGCTTTGTCAGTTGGAAAGCAAGCAATAGAACCATCAGGATGAATGAGAGGAGTAATTCTTGAGTTATAAAAGTTTTTGGAGAGATTTTTGGCTAAGGACCAGAAACATTCATCAGCAAGAGAAGAATTAAGGTCTTCAACATTCCCTCTTAGAAACGAAGCTTCAAGCCTTGGCATATGAGCAGCTCAGTGATTCCTAGCTACAATAAAAGCAGAGCGAATGTAATTAGGTGAGAACTGATGTGACTGGTAGTACCAATCCTTGGTCTGAATAGTCATGGAGTAGGAATGGTAAAACCAAGGGTTTGGGGTGAGGATTTTGATAGAGGATCTAATGAACGCCTTTATTTCCGAAGTTATGGTTTTAGCAATTCTTAAGGCTACCTAAGCAGGGTTGCAGGTCTGAAAACATTAGTCATCCCATGGGAAGTCAAAGAGAAAGTTACTCAGATCTTATCATTGGGTACAGTTGAAGTGCAAACCTGGCACTGAGTATGAGAAGCTGATGGAGGGGGAGCAAAAATGCATGAGATTGAGATCAGAGAGTGGTCATATTTACCAAGAGGGGAAAGTACAGAATATAAATAGTTTGAAGGATTAAAAGTAAAGAATTGGTCAGGAGTGCTAGCTGCATGGTTGTGTTGATTAGGCACTCAAGTGGGATGCTTGATAATC
>JAXCGZ010008027.1:35000-45000 GCA_037179515.1 Halocaridina rubra
AGCGCTGATGGATTTAGATGTTCATAAAGCTACAGGTCCTGATGACATATCCCCTCATGTGCTTAAAAAAATGCGCAAACACAATATCAGTGGCACTAAGTATCATATTTAAGGAGTCACTGGAGTCGGGGGAGATTCCAAGATGCTGGAAACAAGCAAATGTGGTACCTATCTTCAAAAAGGGAAGGAGGGATACGGCTCTGAACTATAGACCAGTTTCCTTGACCAGCATAGTTTGCAAAGTTATGGAGAAACTACTACGGAAACATATCTCTCTTCACTTGGAATCCTTCAACTTTTTGTCAGTGAGGCAACATGGCTTCAGAGAAGGTAAATCAACAGTAACAAACTTATTAGAATTTTATGATGAGGTAAGCAAACCTTACAGGAGAGAGAGGGCTGGGCAGATTGCATATTCCTAGACTTCCAGAAAGCGTTTGACACTGTTCCACATGGGAGACTTATTAGGAAGCTGCAATCAATGGCTAGAATAGGTGGAAATGTTTTGGAATGGATAAAAACTTACTTAGAAGGAAGGGAACAGAGGGTTAGAGTAAGACACTCAGTGTCTGAATGGAGAAGAGTTAGTAGTGGAGTTCCACAGGGTTCAGTTTTAGGGCCACTTTTGTTCCTTGTATATGTAAATGACCTACCAGAGTCAGTAAATTCATTCATGAATATGCTTGCAGATGATGCAAAGATTGTGAAGAAAGTAAAAAACGAGAACAATGGTAGAGAACTTCAGGAGGATCTAAATAATCTGCATGAGTGGTCAGAAAAGTGGCTAATGAAATTCAATACTTCAAAATGTAAGGTAATGAGAATGGGTACAAGTGCAAGAAGGCCCAAGCTTGACTACTCGGTGGCTGGAGTACAACTTCAAGAGACAGAAAATGAGAGAGATCTAGGAGTAAACATACTGGCAGATTTGTCTCCAGAAATACATATAAGTGGCATAGTAAGGGCAGCATATGCATTCTTATCAAATGTAAGGGTAGCCTTCAGACACATGGACAAGGAAATGTTAAGAAATATTTATGTAACCTATGTGAGGCCAAAACTCGAATATGCAGCCCTCTTTTGGAATCCGCACTTGAAAAAGCACATAGCTAAGCTTGAAAAAGTTCAAAGACATGCCACGAAGCTGGTGCCAGAAATACGCAATCTCAGTTATGATGAGAGGCTGAGGGAATTAGACTTACCATCACTGGAAGCTAGAAGAGTGAGGGGGGATATGGTGACAGTCTTTAAATTCCTTCATGGTTATGATAGAGTGGATAGGGATCGATATTTTGATATGGCTGGCTCTAGAACTAGAGGTCATAGTTTGAAGATTCGTAAGAAAACTTCTTTGCAGGATGTAAGGAAATACTTTTTCAGTGTAAGAGTAGTTGATAATTTGAATTGGCTAAGCGAGGAGGTAGTTAATGCTATCTCAATCCATAGTTTTAAGGACAGGTATGATAAGTATTACTAAGTATAAAATGAAACCGATCAGGAGACGGGAAGATACGAGCTTTGGGCTCTTTCCCGTAAACACAATTAGGTAATCACAATTAGGTAATCACATACATACATACATACATACATACATGCATACATACATACATACATACATACATACATACATATATACATACATACATACATACACACACACATACATACATACAGACACAAATTCGAGTTTTCCTTCAGGTTTGACTTTTGTTTTGTTGCATTTTTTTGTTCTTTTTATTTTTATCCTTAAATTACCATAGTCAAATTTTAAAGTTAAGATGTGTGTTACCAGAAAAGAGATAAACTGAGTCACTAAATAGCACTTATATGGAGATATAAAAATTCTGTGTGAAGCTTAAATAAAAGGTTTTCTCTTTTTTTTCTCTCTTTCTCTTCTTCTTTCTATATTCTGTGAGAGGGAGAACATAAAAATGACGCCATCTCTGTCTCAAACCTCTCCCACCCATGGGTCGGTAGAAGGGGTAGCCATTAGGAGACTTAAGCAGAAAATCAAGAATTTAGAGGCAATGGTTACAAGCCTCAATGAAAAAATTCGGAATATGGATGGAGAAATGAAAGAGAATGAAACACTCAGAGGGGAAATAAGATCTTAGAAGGAAGCAAATAAAGCACAAGGGCAGGAGAGAAAGGAACTGGAAAAAAGAATAAAGAAGCTGGAAGGGGAAAAGAGTCAACTAGAAACTAGAATTTCTAAACAAGAAGATAAAAACAAACAACTGAATGACAACCTAAAGGAATTAGATGTTAGTTCACTGCTCTCTTCTGAGAGAGACGAGATTGCTGCTTGGAATGTCCAGATTAAGGAAAACATTGAACAGTTCAGAAAAGAGTTCCAGGAGCTGAATATGGAAAATGATGCCATGAAAACTTCCTTTGCTGATGCATTAAAGGGGAATGTGGCAGTAAAAGAGGCTGTAAAGGTGGTGGCACTGGAAAACATACAAACAATTGACTATAAAGAGACAGTAATCGAAAAAATGAAAGACGTTGTGATGGAAAGGGCAAACCAACTCATCAGACAGGCACTTGATAAGGAGAAGACAGTGGAAATCTCAGGCATAAGCGAATCCCAGGAGCCAACATGGCAGGGGAGACTTGAAGAAAATAAAGCTAGGGTTGTAGACCTGATAAGAAAGCTTGGAGTAGTTTGTGGTCCTGAGGATATTGTAAACATACACCAACTAGGTAAATATTCGAGGGAAGGAAAGCCGAGACCAACAAAAGTAACCTTTGAGAGAGGGGAAACATGTAGGGAATTATTGTTGAGAAAAAAAAGTCTAAGAGACCTTCAAGAATTCAAAGAAGTGTTCATTAGACGATACAGAACACAGGAAGAGATGGGAAAGATCAAAAACTTGTTGCAAGAGGCAAGAAGGTTAAATGAGGAAAGAAATGAAGAAGAGAAGAAAAATTTTCATTTCAGAGTTCTCCCAGACAAAGAGGAGATAAAGAAGATAATGACGGAAGATCAGGGGATGGGGCCTCATTAAGATTGTTATACACAAATGCTGATGGATTAGCTGGTAAGGCAGTAGAATTAAAAGATAGGATTCACAACAGTAAGGCAGATATAGTAGCAATTACAGAGACTAAGTTGAGTGAAGACATAAACAGTGTCACAGTTTTTCCTAAGGGCTTCAGAATACTAAGGGTTGAAAGATCTGAGAGGACTGGTGGAGGGATAGCACTGCTCATAAGTGAAAGGATTCAAGTTGAAGAAATAAACTTGGCTATAGAAAGTGAGTTCAAGGAATTTCTTGTTGCTCGCATAAATACTGGGTCAGAGAGCATTATAATAACTGTTTTATATAACCCACCAAGGAACCAGAATAGGCTTGAAGTTTATAAGAAAAGCCATATAGGTACTATTGAAGTCATAAACTCAGTTGTTAACATGGCACAGGAAAAAAAATGGTGGATTTTGATGATGGGAGACTTTAATCATAAAGAGATAGATTGGATAAATCTTGACCCACACAGTGGTGAGGACTCATTCGGGGCAAGATTCCTATATTGCGTACAAGGGAATTTCCTACACCAACATGTAATGGAACCAACAAGGGCCAGGGGTGGGGATGAGCCATCACTACTTGATCTAGTATTCACAGATAATGTGTTGGATATTGAAAAAATTGAGTATGAACCACCAATTGGAAAGAGTGACCACTGTGTATTGTTGATGGAGTATACCATTGAAGATATTCTGTCTGAGAGTAGAGGCACTGAGGACATGAGGAGGAACTATCCAAAATGAGATTTCATTAAAATGAATGAGCTTTTTGCAGTTATTGAGGGGAAAACCTTATTTAACAACAAATCTGTACAAGAAATGCATGACATCTTTTGTGAGAAATATGGCTGCATACCTGTCACCAAAGTAGGTGTAATTCATGCCAAAGAGAAATGGTTCGATAATTGGTGTAAAAGAGCTAAGGAGTGGAGAGACAAATGCTGGTAAAGGTATAGGAGGAGAAAAAATATAAATGCCTGGCAAACCTACAAAAGAGCAAGAAATGACTACCTAAGTAGAATAAGAGGCAGAGAGAGACTATGAGAGGGACTTCACCAGGAAGGCTAAAGTAAATCCCAAGCTTTTCCACAGCTTTATCAGAGGAAAACTGAAAGTAAAAGAACAGGTTTTAAGGCTAAAGAGTGAGGATGGAAGTATCACTGAGATGGATGAAGAGATCTTTAAAGAACTGAACAAGGAGTTTCAGTCAGTATTTACAGTAGAAAATACCCCACCCCCTCAGATTGTAGAGATAGAAGCTCAAGGGCCAGTATTAGAGAACATCAACCTTACAGCCACAGAGGTATGCAAAGCGCTGATGGATTTAGATGTTCATAAAGCTACAGGTCCCGATGACATATCCCCTCATGTGTTTTAAAAATGCACAAACTCAGTATCATTGGCACTAAGTATCATATTTAAAAAGTCACTGGAGTCAGGGGAGATTCCAAGATGCTGGAAACAAGCAAATGTGATACCTATCTTCAAAAAGGGAAGGAGGGATACGGCTCTGAACTATAGACCAGTTTCCTTGACCAGCATAGTTTGCAAAATTATGGAGAAACTATTAAGGAAAAATATCTCTCTTAACTTGGAATCCTTCAACTTTTTGTCAGTGAGGCAACATGGCTTCAGAGAAGGCAGAATAACAGTAACAAACTTATTAGAATTCTATGATGAGGTAAGCCGTATCTTACAGGAAAGAGAGGGCTGGGCAGATTGCATATTCCTAGACCTCCAGAAAGCGTTTGACACTGTTCCACATGGGAGACTTATTAGGAAGCTGCAAGCAATGGCTAGAATAGGTGGAAATGTTTTGGAATGGATAAAAACTTACTTAGAAGGAAGGGAACAGAGGGTTAGAGTAAGACACTCAGTGTCTGAATGGAGAAGAGTTAGTAGTGGAGTTCCACAGGGTTCAGTTTTAGGGCCACTTTTGTTCCTTGTATATGTAAATGACCTACCAGAGTCAGTAAATTCATTCATGAATATTTTTGCAGATGATGCAAAGATTGTGAAGAAAGTAAAAAACGAGAACAATGGTAGAGAACTTCAGGAGGATCTAAATAATCTGCATAAGTGGTCAGAAAAGTGGCTAATGAAATTCAATACTTAAAAATGTAAGGTAATGAGAATGGGTACAAGTGCAAGAAGGCCCAAGCTTGACTACTCGGTGGCTGGAGTACAACTTCAAGAGACAGAAAATGAGAGAGATCTAGAAGTAAACATACTGGCAGATTTGTCTCCAGAAATACATATAAATGGCATAGTAAGGGCAGCATATGCATTCTTATCAAATGTAAGGGTAGCCTTCAGGCACATGGACAAGGAAATATTCAGAAATATTTATGTAACCTATGTGAGGCCAAAACTCGAATATGCAGCCCCCTTTTGGAATCCACACTTGAAAAAGCACATAGCTAAGCTTGAAAAAGTTCAAAGACATGCCACGAAACTGGTGCCAGAAATACGCAATCTCAGTTATGATGAGAGGCTGAAGGAATTAGACTTACCATCACTCGAGGCTAGAAGAGTGACGGGGGATATGGTAACAGTCTATAAATTCCTTCATGGTTATGATGGAGTGGATAGGGATCGATATTTTGATATGGCAGGCTCTTGAGCTAGAGGTCATAGTTTGAAGCTTCGTAAGAAAACTTCTTTGCAGGATGTAAGGAAATACCTTCTCAGTGTAGGAGTAGTTGATAATTGGAATTGGCTAAGCGAGGAGGTAGTTAATGCTATCTCAGTCCATAGTTTTAAGGACAGGTATGATAAGTATCACTAAGTATAAAATTGAACCGATCAGGAGACGGGAAGATACGAGCTTTGGGCTCTTTCCCGTAAACACAATTAGGTAATTACAATTAGGTAATTACATACATGCATACATACATATATATATATATATATATATATATATATATATATATATATATATATATATATTATAATATATATATAGATATATATATATAATATATATATATATATATATATATATATATATATATATATGAATAATTTTTTACCCCGACCGGGACTCGAACCTAGGACTTATAATTACTAAGTCAAGGCGCTACCAACTACACACCACAGAAGGTATAAAAGGAAGCCAACCCTATAGCTTATATCTGCTATACTTAGGGATGAACGCATTCTATCTGAATGCCACTATGTTCATATTACAGATTCCCCAACCTCACTCGTGGCTTCATTTTAGCATTTAATTAAATTCCCAATCTCATTCGGGTCATACAATAACCAAGCAAGCACATTACATATGTGAAAACATGAATCATTTTTTACCCCGACCGGGACTCGAACCTAGGACTTATAATTATTAAGTCAAGGAGCTACCTACTACACACCACAGAAGGTATTAAAGGAATCCAACCTTATAGCTTATATCTGCTATACTTAGGGATGAGTGCATTCTATCTGAATGCCACTATGTTCATATTACAAATTCCCCAACCTCACTCGTGGCTTCATTTTAGCAATTAATTCAATTCCCAATCTCATTCGGGTCATACAATAACCAAGCAAGCACATTACATATGTGAAAATATGAATGATTCATGTTTTCACATATGTATTGTGCTTGCTTGGATATATATATATATATATATATATATATATATATATATATATATATATATATATATATATATATATATATATACATACATATATATATATATATATATATATATATATATATATATATATATATATATATATATATATATATATATATATATATATATATATAGAGAGAGAGAGAGAGAGAGAGAGAGAGAGAGAGAGAGAGAGAGAGAGAGAGAGAGAGAGAGAGAGAGAGAGAGAGAGAGAGAGAGAGAGAGAGAGAGAGAGAGAGAGAGAGAGAGAGAGAGAGAGAGAATGTAGTTGGTTAGTGGGTAGTGAAGCGTGCCGCCATAGTGGCAATGGAAGATAAATTTGGACACCTTTATCTCAAGGATCCTTTAATGATGGTAAGAGAAGTGCGTCATGTAATGTATAATGAGACAAAAGAAAATAATGTGCAAGGTAGAATAACAGTATACATTGGCTAATAGAAATAGACTGGTAACGTAAATAGTTTTGAAAGTAAAGTAATCTTGTCATAGTAATTATATGTCCTAGGTTCAAGACCATGTTGAGGTAAAAATGATTCATGTTTTCACATATGGTAATGTGCTTATTTGATTATTGTTGGTCCCGAGTGAGACTGGGAGTTCGAATTACAATAAATGCGAAAAAGAAGCCACGAGTGAGGTTAGGGAAAACTGGAATATGATCATAGTGGCATTCAGATAGAAGGCTTTCATTCCTAGTATAACAGATAAAAGCGGTAAGGTCTGCTTCCCCTTTAAGACCTTCTTTGGTGTAGTTGGTAGAGCCTTGGCATAGTAATTATATGTCCTAGGTTCAAGTCCCGGTCGGGGTAAAAATGATTCATGTTTTCACATATGCTAACGTGCTTATTTGATTATTGTTGGTCCCAGATGAGATTGAAAGTTGAAATAAATGCGAAAAGAAGAGGGGATATTACCTTTATAGATTCTAATTAATTCTAAAGAGGAAAAGTAATGACGAAAACGAAAAAGAACCCTCTTTATTTGGATGCTGATATAGAAATTTAGATTTTGTAATTCTTCCAAGACAAGTTAGATGCTATCTGGATTCCCAGTATATAATGAGGATAAATTTATTTAGTTTTGAAGTCAATAGGGCTATCAGGAGGAAAAGAAGATAAAGAGATAGCCATGAACTGTCTTGGAGGCATTAAATTTAACAAAATTTAGAGTGTCCCACTCATATACCTTTTGCAATTCGGACTTGAAAGTATAAGAAAGAGTGATACAAGACTGATTACAAGCAGGAGATGAAGGTTGTGAAGGAAAGGCAAAGGAAAACTGAAGTGTAGAATCATGAGCAAAGGCGCAAAGAAGAGGAGGATGGGGACTGTAGCAGGTCGTTGATGAAAAGAAGGAACAGAGTAGGTTAAAGAACAGAGCCCTGTGGGACACCACTGGTAACAGGGATAGGGTTAGATGTTGTACCGTCAACAATCATAAATTTAAAGCAGTCAGAAAGAAATCAGAGAGAAGGGGTAAAGCCATAAGAAGGGAGCTTGGCCAACAGAGTATTTTGCCAGTGTCAAAAGCCTTAGAGATTTCAAGAGCAACGACGAAAGATACCCCATAGTTCCTCAGTGAAGATAAACATACATGAATAAAATTAGACAAGAAGTCACAAGTTGATTTTGCCTTGCAGAATCATATTTCACCCATGTGTTTATTTGATTATTATTGATACCTAAATAGCATGTGATTTAAATTTAATGAAAAAATGAAATCACAAGTAAGACTTGGTAGAAGCTGCAATATGAACAAAAAGGCATTCAGAAAATATACGTTCGTTCCTACTATACCAGATAGCTATAGACTTTCAGTGGGGTAGATGGTAACACCCTAACACGGTAGTGTTTTATGTTCGAGGAACGGCCAGGATTAAAATTTGATTCATGTTATCACACGTGGTAATATATATATATATATATATATATATATATATATATATATATATATATATATATATATACATATATATATATATATATATATATATATATATATATATATATATATATATATATATATATATATATATATATATATATATATATATATATATATATATATATATATATATATATATATATAACCAAATACGCACATTACATATGTGAAAACATGAATCATTTTTTACCCCGACCGGAACTCGAACCTAGGACTTATGATTACTAAGTCAAGGCAATACCACTACACCACAGAAGGTTAAAAGGAATCCAACCTTATAGCATATATCTGCTATACTTAGGAATGAACGCATTCTATCTGAATGCCACCATGTTCATATTACAGATTCCCCAATCTCACTCGTGGCTTCATTTTAGCATTTAATTCAATTCCCAATCTCATTCGGGCCATGAAATAACCAAATATGCACATTACATATGTGAAAACATGAATCAATTTTAACCCCGACCGAGACTCGAACCTAGGACTTATGATTACTAAGTCAAGGCGCTACCACTACACCACAGAATGTTAAAAGGAATCCAAACTTATAGCTTATATCTGCTATACTTAGGAATGAACGCATTCTATCTGAATGCCACTATGTTCATATTACAGATTCCCCAACCTCACTCGTGGCTTCATTTTAGCATTTAATTAAATTTCCAATCTCATTCGGGCCATGAAATAACCAAATACGCACATTATATATGTGAAAACATGAATCGTTTTTTACCCCGACCGGGACTCGAACCTAGGACTTATGATTACTAAGTCAAGGCGCTACCACTACACCACAGAAGGTTAAAAGGAATCCAACCTTATAGCTTATATCTGCTATACTTAGGAATAAATGCATTCCCTCTGAATGCCACTATGTTCATATTACAGATTTCCCAACCTCACTCGTGGCTTCATTTTAGCATTTAATTCAATTCCCAATCTCATTCGTTCCATGAAATAACCAAATACGCACATTACATATGTGAAAACATGAATCATTTTTTACCCCGACCGGGACTCGAACCTAGGACTTATGATTACTAAGTCAAGGCGCTATCACTACACCACAGAAGGTTTAAAGGAACGTATTTTATCTGAATGCCACTATGTTCATATTACAGATTCCTCAACCTCACTCATGGCTTCATTTTCGCATTTAATTCAATTCCCAATCTCATTTTGGCTATACAATAACCAATTAAGCACATTACATATGTGAAAACATGAATCATTTTTTACCCCGACCGGGACTCGATCCTAGGCCTTATAATTACTAAATCAAGGCGCTACCAACTACACACCACAGAAGGTTAAAATGAATCCAACCTTATAGCTTATATCTGCTATGATTAGGAATGACCGCATTCTATCTGAATGCCAC
>JAXCGZ010008027.1:55000-62500 GCA_037179515.1 Halocaridina rubra
CTCTATTCAATGGGCAACAGAGACTTGTTTGAGAGGACAAAATCTAAAGACTTTTAGAACTTGCAGGTCGGGGCTGCCTAGAAATAGGGTGGTAATGGAAGGTATGTGTCTACACAACTAGATTATTATTCCAAGATACTTAGGACTTAGCTGAGAAACTGATACATAACATTACTTTACTAGAGATATCAAAAACAACAATCACTAAATACTGAGAAAAGCCACTAAAGAAATATTCTTATTAGCAGTGGCTACAATAATATCAAGCATAAATTCAGATGAAAGATACAAATCATCAGGTTACTGCTGATTGCATTTCAAAAATAATAGCAACAGGCCACTGAGAGATAGCAACAATAACAGTCAACATAATAATAACATTACTAATAATCATGATCAAAATAAGAATAATAAACAAATAAAATAAAAATACTAATTCAGGAATAGCCATATATATACAACGGAGACTGGGATTCAGATGTAAGAACGGAGTTCTATACTTATATTTCATAGTAATGCTCATTCTAACACAGTCTCTTTTACTATTCAAATTCCTGCTGTCATAATCTATGTATATATATAGAGCATAAGTGGCAACTTTCGGGCTCTCCAATTTGTCAATGGGAGTTCTATCTATTCTCTAAACAGTTGCGACATGTGGCAAAAATATTTATGCAAATGGTGGTACTACCGATGTCTTATCAGTATTTATGCAATAACAGCATGCAACAATTTATCGACTGCAATAAAATGTAGGCACAAGTATCGCCTAGCTTCGCTTGAAAAAAAAAAAAAAAGAATCAATGACGGCAACATTCTTGTAGTATCGGAAGAAGCTCATGTCAGTCTCAGAGTAGAGAGAGAGAGAGAGAGAGAGAGAGAGAGAGAGAGAGAGAGAGAGAGAGAGAGAGAGAGAGAGGTTGACTGGGCGACCGTGATATACGTTGCGGTATCCACCCACGTGTCAGATGAGACGGGCCTCCTTCCTTTAAATGTACTGAAAATAAAAAATTGTCGCAGAGTATCTCTAATAATAAAATAATAAATAAACAAATGAAAGTGAACAAACGTTAGCAACGACTATCGATAGAGTTTTACGTTTATTGTCAGGGGGCTATTCTTATTCCCAATTAAAAAAAAACAAAAGCAAAAGAACTTAGTGTACAACTGCAGAAACATCGAAGCATAAATCTATTCCTCTCTGTTTAATATTGCTAAGGACTTTACTGTAATAGCATACACATCCTTGTCTATAATGATGATCTTTTCTTGCTATAAATCAGAGGGTTGAGCCGAAGCACACACTCTCTAAAAGGCAACATATCCCTGATGAAATTAAAGCAAAATATTACAATCATATGTGACAATATCTCTACTACTATCAACAAAAGTACAAATATCTTTTTCTTAACAGACGTCTTATAATGACTTAAGTATCATTAATTTTAAATTTAAAACTCAACATATAATCTTTGAGAATCTTAATTATCTTAATTAGCTCAAATGTAATTTTAAATTCATGACAATGATAGGGATTAACAATAATTATTTCGAGATAATCTTTTCAAACTCTTTAATTAAGATTTTAAAGATTTCTTTAATACAAAGAGAACTATCTAACAAAAACGGGAATCTGAAAAAATATAAAAAGTCTGTCTCTGTGTATGCAATAATAAAAACAAAAAGTATATTTTATTAGCAACAGTAAAGAATGCATTTTGCTTAAGTTTCAAAATCTCGTAAGGAGTTGTACAGGAACAATTCAAACAGAAAATATATATATATATATTCTTTTACTATCTCAAATTTGACCTATTTGAATTACTATACAACAGAATTTCCTCCAGAACAGGGAGAATTTCGACATATAACTGATCTGTCTGTTTGCTTTTACGGGGGTGCGCATGTGGGCGCTGTTTTCTCTCCTGTTCTTTTGGCTTCTGGATCAACTTCTGCTCTCTCAAATACGGGAAACGGCTGTGTAACATTCTTGTTGTCATTTCGTGTCAGCTCTCACTCTTTCTTTATGACCAAGCTGAAATAATTTTGATAAACATTATCATGGCTAAAACTCGCAAAGTTTTATTTTATCAATTTAACATATCTCTTCAGACAAATAATGTATATACTGCAGCTAACAAAGGAAATAATCATTCATAGATTCACGTCCTTTATCACGTAATATCTGTCTTGGAATCTCTCGGAAATCGAATAATAATCTCATTGGCGGAGTAGGGGACAAAACAAAAATAAAACAAACTTGGCATCTCAACCATATCTGGGCAGGTGGAGAATCATTTTCTCAAAAATATCCCTCACTAGATATTGCAACAGCGCATCACCTCCCATAAAAATACTCTGATATGGCATGCAGAAGAACCTGGCGGAGCAGGGGAACGACCCTCGCAGAGACTCCCCAATCGTGCTTCCTAACGGTGCTTTCCGCGATTTCACCCCCTAGAGCAACCCCCCATTATACCCCCAGTCATTCATACTCATTCTCTGCCTCACTCGCTGCATCCTTTCAAAACAATCATCCCAGTTCTGTAAAATTCCCTTTTATTTACAACGCATTGGTTTCCCTTTCCCTACCACTCTGAGGAAGTGTAAAGGTGAAATCTCGGTTGGGCCGTGCGGTCACATGACTGCCTCACCAGTCCTAGGTCCCATTCTAACAACAAACAAACATTCTACTCCCTTGAAGCTACGTTTGGGTGACACTGAAAAACCTTCCCTATTCTAGGACAGCACACATTCCTCTAATTTACTCTTACAGTCGCCTGCATAGCGCGAAATTAAAAAACTCATCTCTAAATAATATCACAAAAGTTCTTATTCTTCAAAATAAAACGCCACACACGTATCGTAACATTAATTTCTTCATCATAACAACATTAAAAAAAAACGATCAGTCATTTATGTCTTTCTTTTCTCACTCCAAAATATTACACTTTAAGAGATTAATATAAAAATGATTTTACACGTACTTAAAATATCAAAGATCAGTACAATTACTACATATTTATAATAACGAGGTTGGGAGATCGATTGGTCACTTCCGCATTCCTTTCTCGGAAATCACACGTGGTCTATGAAAAACCTTAAAAACAGACTCAAGTATATTTTTCACTATAATTCTTACGCTTAAGAAATTAATATACTGTAATAGTGATTGCACGTACATTAAATTTTCAATTAAAATCAATACATTCGCGTTCTTAAAATTCAATTTAGGCATTAATACAAATAAATGGAACACCCTTTAAACACAATTACTTTATATTATTCATATAATAAAAAAATGGGAGTTCATTACTTCTTATAGCTATTAGTACAAATTATCCATGTTAGTAATGGGTACAGAAATTCTACATTTATCAACTTATTAGGCGCCACACCCCTCATAGGCAGGTTGGCTGAGTCAAAGAATAACTACAAATTAAAATGGCGGTGTCCACCGACCTCAATTTCTTTTACTAATTGTCCCATTACTCACTGGATACAGATTACAAGTACTTAGCTATTTTAAGGAGGTGGTCCTGAAGAACTTCACGGCAGAAGGCAAGGAAGGAGGGGGTTCTCCTTCTTCTCTCGAGTAAAATCGACGAATCGCCGTCTTCTTGGTCGGATCCGGCAACTTATACTTCTTGTAATGGGCATTTTCACTCAATGCTCCGGTCACACTTCGGCTTACTAAGAAATATCTTAGGAATAGTTCCTTAAAAGTTTCATAATATTCTCTGTTTGACCACTCGTCACTTCTCATCCGCAGACCCAAGTATTTCAGGAAGTCGGCCGCGGGAATTATGGACGGACATTCGAGGTCTTTTACATTTGCGCCGTCGAGGTATAAAGGTGAATTTTTGACTCGAGGCGCCTTTACAACCAGGGCACGGGGTGGGGGCTTGTCCTGCTGCGTTCCCTGTGTCACCACGGGGCTTGGAGCGGAAGGCTGTTCGTCGATGTTTGAGGCGTCGGTTTCTCTGTCGGCGTTGACCAAGTTCCTTCTCGACGGAGCGGCGTCGGCAGGAGTTTGTAGGCGCCGCACGTGCTCCTCCAGATCGAGAATTCTCCGGTGTTTGGCCTCGTCACTCATTTCTTGAATTGGGAGATGTTGGATTTCTGCTTTTGCCATTCTTATTTTCTTTTCTTCGCACTGGTTTCTTCTGATATGAGAGTCTCTTCGTACTTTTTTCCAGGAGTGTGATCCGTACTGCTCTGCCACCAGTTGTCATAAAGTTAATTACTATTCCACCACGTGTCACCAGTTGTTGTGATAAATTCTTTCTCACTACGTTAATATTAGTACCAGAAGGGTGAAAGGTAAGAATGGACAAGCAGTGGTTCCTTTATCTTAGTTTATTCTAGAGTACAACACATTCGACGCCTCAATGCCCCCCACCCTATGACTATCAAAATCTATGATCTATTCGTGCCCCGGGCAAAGTTCTAACTAACTGTGTCTGCCCTGGGTGGTTCTTGAAATACCCTAGGGGCAGGGCGTGGCTTGACATCCAGTCCTGCCAATGAACTCAAGTGACATCCAGTCCTGCAAATCAACGCCAGGTTCGAAGTGGAGTCCCCCCTATTTTGGGGAGGAGCTATTTCAACAAGCCTATAGAACGGAAAAGTTCCAGGTCAGAGCGTGGCTATTGGGTATCTCTCCAGGGCATGTACATACGTACGGGTCAAATGTTTGTGTTTCTTGTGGTTTAGGAAATGGCTAACTTCTTGGCCTTTCCCATCCTCTTCAGGTACTCGATGCCAGATGCTAAGTCTCATGGGTCCGGTCATATATCTCCTTGACACTTTCTAGAAACATTGGCCGTACCGCAGAAAAACAATTGGGAGAGTATTCTATTTCACCCTTGACTTCTAGCCTCTCACGTTTCTCTTCACGACTTGTGGTGTTTTCGAGGACCGAGGGTCCCTTATCTTTTAGGCCTCTTGGGGGTGCATGGCGCCGGAGGTTAGTTCCAGGTGTCTAGCCATAAATCTTGGTGGTCCCAAGGGAAAATATGGCCTGCACCCAAAACTCAATAAAAGTGAGGGCATGTAATAAAATATCTGTGCCCTCGACCGTTACCCCTCAAGATTTGTTACAAGTTTCAGATTCTGGCTTCAGCACGATTTCCGTCATGCGACATACATATATATATATATATATATATATATATATATATATATATATATATATATATATATATATATATATATATATATATATATATATATATATATATATATATATATATATATATATATATATATATATATATATATATATATATATATATATATATATATATATATATATATATATATATATATATATATATATATATATATATATATATATATATATATATATATATATATATATATATATATATATATATATATATATATATATATATATATATATATATATATATATATATATATATATATATATATATATATATATATATATATATATATATATATATATATATATATATATATATATATATATATATATATATATATATATATATATATATATATATATATATATATATATATATATATATATATATATATATATATATATATATATATATATATATATATATATATATATATATATATATATATATATATATATATATATATATATATATATATATATATATATATATATATATATATATATATATATATATATATATATATATATATATATATATATATATATATATATATATATATATATATATATATATATATATATATATATATATATATATATATATATATATATATATATATATATATATATATATATATATATATATATATATATATATATATATATATATATATATATATATATATATATATATATATATATATATATATATATATATATATATATATATATATATATATATATATATATATATATATATATATATATATATATATATATATATATATATATATATATATATATATATATATATATATATATATATATATATATATATATATATATATATATATATATATATATATATATATATATATATATATATATATATATATATATATATATATATATATATATATATATATATATATATATATATATATATATATATATATATATATATATATATATATATATATATATATATATATATATATATATATATATATATATATATATATATATATATATATATATATATATATATATATATATATATATATATATATATATATATATATATATATATATATATATATATATATATATATATATATATATATATATATATATATATATATATATATATATATATATATATATATATATATATATATATATATATATATATATATATATATATATATATATATATATATATATATATATATATATATATATATATATATATATATATATATATATATATATATATATATATATATATATATATATATATATATATATATATATATATATATATATATATATATATATATATATATATATATATATATATATATATATATATATATATATATATATATATATATATATATATATATATATATATATATATATATATATATATATATATATATATATATATATATATATATATATATATATATATATATATATATATATATATATATATATATATATATATATATATATATATATATATATATATATATATATATATATATATATATATATATATATATATATATATATATATATATATATATATATATATATATATATATATATATATATATATATATATATATATATATATATATATATATATATATATATATATATATATATATATATATATATATATATATATATATATATATATATATATATATATATATATATATATATATATATATATATATATATATATATATATATATATATATATATATATATATATATATATATATATATATATATATATATATATATATATATATATATATATATATATATATATATATATATATATATATATATATATATATATATATATATATATATATATATATATATATATATATATATATATATATATATATATATATATATATATATATATATATATATATATATATATATATATATATATATATATATATATATATATATATATATATATATATATATATATATATATATATATATATATATATATATATATATATATATATATATATATATATATATATATATATATATATATATATATATATATATATATATATATATATATATATATATATATATATATATATATATATATATATATATATATATATATATATATATATATATATATATATATATATATATATATATATATATATATATATATATATATATATATATATATATATATATATATATATATATATATATATATATATATATATATATATATATATATATATATATATATA
>JAXCGZ010008028.1:5000-17500 GCA_037179515.1 Halocaridina rubra
CTATTTGATCATGTAAGAGTATAGAACTATTCTACCTGGTTAAGTTAGGTTAGGTTAGGTTAATTTGGATCTGTTAGGTTCTTTAGTGGTTTTGGCGATTCATGTTCCTTTGACTAACTACATTTTCTTAATTGACATTTGGATGCCTTGATTTTGATCACTGGGGATTAATGGGCGATGCATTGAACTGGGTAAGGTTAAGAACTTTGTCAAAGCTTTGAATATAGACACAGAAATATTCATTATCTAAACTTAGAGTCCATTTATCTTTTTTGTATTCTAGTGCACAGTTACGGATCCAGCAAATGTCTATTCTATTGTCTGAGCTTATATAATACTTAGCTGCACCAGTAACCATTCTTTCCACTGGTGTACTCGTTACACCTGATGAGGTGACAGGGGTAAAGAAACGACAACCGTCTCATCTGTCCCATCCGCACCCTCGTCATATTTAAGCAATATTTTCAGTTAATGGTCATGTGAGGAGGAGGCTGTTTCGAAATCCCTTACTTGGATATGGCAGACACGGCTTTAAGCCAACAAGTCTCAGAGTAAAGGTACTTTTTACTCGGTGAGATTATTGCTCAACGATGATCGTTCATGACTTAACAATGACTGTCAAACGATTGTCTAGAGCACTCATTCTTCGTTTTTTAATTAGGCTGTTTTGCTTCAAGCGACTGCCGAAAAACAGCCCCATTCAAAAACAAAGAATGAGTGCTATAGACAATCGCTTGACAATCATTGTTGAGCCATGAACGATCATCGTCGAGCGATAATCGCACCGAGCAAAACGTACCTTTAGGCTTGTTAATTCAGTATATCTCTACTTATCTATTATTATTATTCTTTGTAATTTCCGTCTTTCAAGATATAAGTATAAGAATGGAGTATAAGATGTATAAATAAAACATAATGACATGATATGCAATAATCTTATTAACCTAAATGTAGTACCTTACACTAATTGTACAAACATGTTGACGTGCTATTTGATTCAAAATCTCCTAAACAAAAGGAGTCATTTGACCTTTATCGACTGTTTTGTGCTAAACAATATTAAAATGGGTCCCATTGTCAGAGAGGTGAAACAAAAATTTTTGTAGGGTACAATGCATATCCACTTACTAGTGTAACATATGCAAAATCGAAACTGGATTTTCTTCAAGTGCTTAATGAGACTGAAGTTTGAATTGCTTGGTAAACTGCCCTGATATTTATTTGTTTAACTTAAATGGAGTTTTTCTTTAAATGCTGAAAAAAAGTGAAGAGTTGGACAAAATAGCCTTATTCACCTCTCTGAATAAGGAACAGTGCAGACTTAACAACAACAAAAAATTTAAAGAAATTAAAGATACTTAAGATAGTTCTAATTATAATCATAAGACATAAGTACTTCTCCACGGCAGCGTGGGAGCTACAGTTAGCATATTCCTAGTATATAATAGCATTCATATTGTTTCACATCATGATTTAGTACATTAAGAATTTGTGCTTGTAATTTTAACTCTCAACTCTCATAGTTCAAAACAAAAAACACTGATGATGAAGAGCCTTACATTTCAGCCATGAGAGTGTCATTTCTGCGTACGTAATAAGTTTCAACGGTGGTATAATCTATACTAATGGTCTCTGCTTTGATCTCTGTGACAAATTGGTCTGAAACTTCTATGACCTCGCTCAGTAGACCAATAGTTTCATTCTTCATTGCCAGGTCCTCATTCTGTACATCTCTCATTGCTCTGGAGAAACTATAGACATATCCACGAATTTCTTCATACATGAACTCCATAGACTGGTGGGACTCCATAAAGCTCACGTATCCACCTGAACTTGATGAAGACTCTGAAGAATCAGCATCAGACGCTTCTGTCGTAGCAGATGCGTCTGTTGTATCGGTGTCATTTTCACCCGAGGCATTGGCCGCTTTCATTGACTTCAGTAGCTGTTCTACTTTGCAAATTAAGCTATCATTGCCATTGCTGATGCAGTACTTAGTTTCATCCTCTGATGAATCACTCGTGGAGCCTGAGGTTGCTGTAGAGCCAGCTGCTGATGTAGAGCCTGCTGCTGCTGTAGAGCCTGCTGCTGTTGTGATGGTGGCAGCACCTGAGTCTGAGGCAGCTGAAGAGGCACCCGAGACTGAGCTTCCAGTCGTGGTGGAGTTTGAATCACTCTCATTCATTGTTTCATTCATGTTTTCAAGCCAAATGATGGAGAAATTTGCTAAGCTGCTTATTTCTTCAAAGAAGGCAGCTTCATAAATTTTTGTTGTGTAATTGTTTACTTCCTCTGCAAAAACACTCAGAGCCTCCATAGAGCTATTGGTGGCATTAAGACTATTTGACACCAACTGGACTAAGTCAGTGACATTACCTTCTGAGAAAATGTCACCTCCAGTTCTCGCAAGCTCAGATATTTCTTTCCTGTAGCCCATTAAATCAGAAATTTCATACTGCTGCATGCTAGTTAAGAATTCCCATCCTTGTAAGATAGTCCTAGATGACATTATGAGTTGCAAAACTCTTGAGGTAAAACTGCCAAAGCCCCCAGCTTCAGTTTCATTGGACCCTCCAGAAGAACCTCCAGAAGAGCCCTCAGAGGAGCCTTCAGATTGTCCTTCAGTAGTGTCATCTGAAGAATCGCCTTCAGACCCTTCTGTGAAATTATCTAGAATGCTCATATATTTCTCTAGTTCCATAGATGCTAAGGAATACTTACTTATTGTTTCTTCCAAACTTGACCATTCCATAGCAACTTCTAAATACACTTCTTCGATTAGCTGATTCAGAGTCCTATTTGCCTCCTGTAAGCTGTGTTTCCACATATTAAGTCCGGCTACCATATCACCTTTATTTGGCTTGAAAGATATTGATAATCCATACATCTTATTTTTGAAGCCCGCTACTGAACTAGCATCTACAGATTGACTGTCAAATGACCAATACATCAAAATATCAGTTGCCTCTTCCAACAACATCTCTGTTGAGTTTCCTGAGTCAGATGATGATTCTTCTGGAGATGTGGTTGTTTCTGGAGATACTGTTGGTGTTGCAGCTGTTGAAGTTTCTTCAGTTTCACTTTCAATAATGTCAAACCACTGCTGCGTTTCATTCGCAACTGTAATTAGATACTCAGCAGCATCTTGAGCAACAAGAGCTTTTGTGCTAGCAATACCAAAGCTCGCAAAGACCTCACTGGCATTCTGAAGATCACTTTGTGTACTACTTATCAATACAATAATGGACTCTGCTTCAGTGACATTAACAGCCACATCACCTTCTAAGCTGACTTCAACATCTTTAAGAATGATGCCAATGCTACCTAGCATTCCAATTTGAATTCCTGCAATATCAGAACTTGCTGTTTGTAGGATGGACTGAATATCCAGAAGGATAGTACTATTTGCTGCTTCCTCACTGCCTCCAGCATCTTTCAGAGCAGTAAGGTTTCCAAGCAAATCTGTGAGCATGAAGTCCATTTCATATAGAGTGTATGATAATTGAGATCCCTTGCTAAGTGACTGTTGCCATTCTATCCAAGAGACATCATATTCGCTTTCCTCCACTGTCTTAGATATTTTCATATAATGACTGGCATGAGCTGACATGAATCCCTGCTGAGCTTCCATAATCATCTGAGCATCATCAATTGCTGTAGATAATGCAGTGCCATCTATTGTTACACTTTCACTCATTGTACTTGATGAACTTAGTTCAAGTGCATAGCCACTACATTCTCCCACTGTTTCTTTGTCAGTGTATGAAAGACCTTTACCAAAGGCTACAAAACACTCTTCTAGTTGAGTAATTAGGTCAGTTGAGCTTGCTCCACCTTTTCCACTTGCAGTCATTGTTTCTATTGCAGACTTGATGCTCATGCTCATCATTGCAATGCGTTTGGATAGGTAATAATATTCTGTAACTTGAACAGCAATTTCTTGAGACTGAGTAGCTGAGCTTAGTCTCCCAGACATACTAGAAAATTCTGTTACAAGGCTCTCTAGGTCTTCCAAACTCTCACCCTCCTCAGAGGAAATCATGCTTAATTTTTTGCTGTATGATTCCAGTTTCTTGACATCATCTTCACTAAGGATTGTTCCATTGCTGCTGTACATAGAACTAGTAATGCTTTTAATTTCTGTGATTAGTTCCTCAGCAGACATTGCTGCAGCCTCATCATCACCTTCATCTGAATTATCTGGAGAATCACCATCACTGGAAGGAGTTTCATCCCCAGAGGATGAATCTTCTGAATCATCTTCTCCTTCAGACGAAGACTCATTACCACTACCAGCACTTGCGAACCCTCTTAAAACCTCTGTAATGGATTTCACCGCTCCCATTGTTCTAACTGTAGAACTAATTTCTTGGTAGTATCTTGAAAGGCTTTGTGACTGCTCATATGAATCCATTAAGCTCTGGACAAGCATTTGAACTTCCATGAGATATTGAATACCCTTTCCATCATCAGCTGTAATGGTGCTAAAGTTGAAACTACTAAATTGTTCCATAAAATCTCCTGGAAGCAAACTTATATCTGAAGAAATATTATACATGAAGCTGTATGCCATGGATATATTCTCATCCTCTGAGTATTCGGTTACTGTTCCCACACTCATTACCAATTCATCCAGCGATGACATTGCTGATTCTAAAGCTTCCGATGAATCACCAAGTATCTTAGATGCTCTGTCATAAGCATACTGTTGGACTGCATAGCTTCCATATTTCATGCTCGAATATCTTAAACTGGACAAACTCTCCCTGATAGTCATCAAATAGGCAATAGCTGTGCCATGCTCCATCATGGAACTGAAAAGGACAGATTCTTGTTTTGACATTTCCCGTGCCTCACTTCTAGAAACAGAGTAGAGACTATACTGCATTTGCTTTATTTGCATACTTAGAACTTGCACTTCATAAACTGCTGTTAGCGATGAAGATGTGTCTGACATATCAAAGGAGGAAAGTGCTTTCATCATTGAACCAGCAGCATTCTTCACCTGATCAAATGTACCTACTTTTCGCATAACTTCTAGATTACCAGATACATCACCCAGAGTGCTTACAAGCTTTTTATATCCTTTTATTGTAGCTCCCTCTTCCACATTTTGGAGAGCTGCAGTGAATCCAGATATGTTGGCTTGCTCAAATATTGTTTCAAATTCAAATCCTAATGGATCTGATGAAGCATTCTCAACCACAGCTAACAGGCTCTCAACTTCAGCAATTGTCACCTCCTTTGCAGCCTCTGATGCTTCAGAATCTGTTTCAGCTGAATAGGCTTGCATGGCATAGTCAAAAAGCTGAGAGAAAAAGTAATAACGATTATCAATATCTTCATTAATTTCATCCTCTTCAATCCATACAGCAGATTTTTCAACGACCATAGCAACACTTTCCTTTGAGGCTGACAGGCTTTTTGAAAGAGTTCCCAGTTGCTCTAATGGTGCATTATCTTTTACAACAGCCATGAGCTGAGAGAGCTCAGAGAGATATTGTTCACACATAGTAATCTGATACATAGAAACTGTACCCATCGCCCATTCTTGTGCCACAGATATAGAGTCTTCTACAATTTTCACAAGCCTGCTTGTTGAATTAGACTCTGCACTACCTGTCATGGTGCTTTCTAGCTTTTCAACAACAATGGTGAAGTTTTCAATTACTGTAAGAGCTCTTTCATTCAGATACTTATACTGCTGTGTCTGAGCTTGTATGAATGACCCTTCACTGATAGATTCTTCCAAAAGCTGGGTAATAGAGACCTCAGAGTTTACTAAGAAATGATTCCAAGTCTCAAATTCTGCTACATATTCATTATCACCAAGTTCAAATCCTTCCATCATCTTGAACGCTTGCTTAAATTCTCCAAGGGACTCATGCGTAATAGATGAAACTGCTAAACTCCATTGCATCATGTAACTTGTTATTGTTGTTATGTACTCCATATACGTCTTGGTAGTTTCACTGAGTTCACCACTATCAGCTTTTGTGCCCATTTTCTCAGATATGTTCATAAAGAATGAAGATACCCCTTCCATAACACTGGAACTCTCTTGATACATTAGTACACTCTGACCAGCTTCTGCATACTTCTTTACAGACTCAGCTGATTCATTGAGCTTTTGCTTAGTTTCTGTCATGGTCTCCATGGCACGTTCAATTTCAGTTGCATTCACTTGCATTTCTGTATTATTACTTAAGCGTTTTGCAGTGTTGATAAATGATCCCAAAGAGCTTAGGAAAGAGAACTGGATGCTATCAACTCTAGATGCAGACACTCTGAGCATTATCATTGTGTCTTGCAATAGACTTGAAAACTCTTCAGCATCAGAGGCACTTGAATCATATGTACTTTCACCTGAACCAGAATCATCTTCATCGCTTGTATCACTATTGTCAGAAGTGTCATCAGTGGAGCCACCACTACCAGGTGTAGCACCAGAGGAGCCATCACTATCAGAAGAATCACCAGTGTCTGCTGAATCGCCGGAAGAGCTTGAAGCTTTTTCCATAATTTCTGTGAGAATTGTTGTTGCTTCCTCGAATAGGTAAGAGGACTCTGAAAGGATGAAGTACTGTTGAGAAACTCGGTTTATGTCTTGTTGTGATGCTGCTTTCTGAGCCATAACTTTGCTACTGAAAGAACTACTTGATATGCTTGCTGAAGTAGTTTTACTCACTGACTGGCTAGAACTTGAGCTAGAACTTTTTGAAGATGATACAAAGGAGGATTGTATATCAACAGCTTCCTGAACTATTTGGCCTGTCCTGTTGACTGCTTCTGATAACATTGTTACATCTACAGACTCGGTAGCTTCGCTTTCACTGGCAGTAGTGGCAGCACTTAACTGGAATGTATATGTTCGAAGAGTCGAGAGGCTTTCAGAAGTAATAGCATAAGCACTTGTATAGCTCTTGAGGACTTCCTCTAGTGAGGAAATTACAGTAATAGCCTCGGAAGTTGTTGTGCCCTTTTCAGCAATAATCTGAATGCTCTTTTCAAGTGACATGAAGAGTTCACTAGCTTCACTCACAATGCTGTAAGATTGCTGAGTGGCAATTGTAGATTCCATTTGTTGCACAGATTGTGAAACCATACTCATGGCAGATGATGACTTTGTTACAGCTTCACGAATAATTGTCACATCCACTGACTGCATTTTCATCATGAAATCACTCTTCAAAAATGTGCTAATGGATTTTGTGAATTCCATTGTGGTCTCTTCCATGATGGACATGCTGTCATATGAGAACATCTCCATCATTTTTACTATTTGATAGAACATGGCAACTGCATCCTCTCCGTCATCATCTTCATCATCTTCTGAGTCTCCTGAAGCACCAGAATCACTTGAGTCTGTTCCAGCAGCATCAGGAGAATCAGTAGAGTCTTCTGAAGTGGGCTCATCCGTTTCTTCTTCTCCTGAGGATGACTCATAAAGCAACATCTCCAAAATGCTTGAGAATTTTGATATGGAACTCTGAACTTCTTTGGATGTCATGAGGGTTTGGGTTACTTCCACAATTTCGGAGGATGATTCCTCTGCCACTGAAAACTGTTCAACCAAAGCTAAGACCTCTTCAAGGTAAGTTATCCCTGTACCTTCTGTTACAGTAACTGAAGAGAAGTCAAATTCCTGAATTTTACTGATGAATTCTTCATCAACAGTGCGAATATCAGAAGCATAGGATATTAGGAATTCATACGCTTCCATTACTGTTTCATCAGTCTCATACTTTGTTGCCTCTCCAACAGAAGTAACAAGAGTTTTCAAACTAGAAGATGATGAAGACAAAGACTCTTTAGTTTCTGCAAGTATTTCTGATATTTTTTGAGAACTTTCCAAGATTTGTTTGGTTTCCATTGTCTTCGAAGCCTGATAACTTAATATGGCCAGTTGATCAGTAACAGTTGACAAGAAAGCAATGCCTGTTTTTCCTGAAGAAGCTACTGCTTCTTGAACAATAATCATTTGTTCTGTAAGTTCAGCTATTTCAATAACCGATATGGAGGATATGTCAATACTTTGTAACATCATACTAAACTGCGTTACCTCTTCCACTTCCTCTAGTTCTTCTGAGGATGTGGACTCACTTGCAGCTGTTTCAAAGGAGGTGAATGTTTCTTGCACGGCTTTCTTTGTAGCACTGGCAAACACCGACTGCTGTTCCCTCTGTAATGTTTGTTGGGTCATGTATGCTTGCTCAGATACTATGACACGTGTTTCTTTAACCAAACTTTTAACCTTCTCATACCCTTCTATTTTCTCATCTGTAACCACTCCTTGAAGCATTGCTAATTCACTAACATATTGTTGAAGCAAAGTTATATCTTCAGCAGTATAGGTTTCAGTTTTGGATTCCATAAATGAAGTAATCTCTGTGATAGTGCTAACAGTTAGCGATGTTCCACTTTGCTCACCTCCAGTCTTCTTATCTATTGCCTTAAATATTTTTTCTATGTCCATCAAGTACACCTCAGCTTGCTGCATGTATTTTGCTTCATCAGCATATATCTTAACTCTCTGAGATTCTAAAACACTGGAAGATAAGGTGACTTCCACAGATTTAACTTTTTGTAGTAAAGTGTCGACCTCCTTAATTTGTGTACCCTCTTCTATTGTTTCACTGATCTCCACAAGTTTGGCCAAGTCACTTTCAAATGACTGAATGAAAGATGTTGAGATTATCTTTGTAGCTTTTTCAATTTTCGTTATTAGCTCTGTAAACACAGATGTATCGCCTTCATAAACAGCAGTTGTTGTTCCCATCTTTTCTTTTTCCTTAATAGAAGTGAGAGTAGTCTTTGACTGACTTACTAAGCTCATAATTTCTTTTTGTGATGAAACAGTTTCGGAGTATTCAGCATAAAACTCATCTGTAACGATGCTTTCAGCCAACTGACTCTGAAGCTCTTCAGTTATGGTGAGAACTTCATCTAATCCGGTTATGATTACTCCTGCTTCAAATGTCGCTACTTTTTCTTCCAAAACTGTAAGGATGGAGCTAAGCATCATGACTTCAGAATAGGAAGCACTGCCTTCTTGGATCTTACTTATAATTTCAAGGGATTTTGAAACTTCAATTACTGAAACGGTTTCAGAGGTTTCTGTTGTTTCTCCTACAGTCTGTGAAATGCTTTGGAATATGGTAGTTGCTTTGGACACCTCCTCCTGTGATACCTGATTGACAATAATTCGCTCCTCCCTGATTGATTCCTCTTGTATGATCATAACTTCTGTTTTGGTAATTTCAACCACACTTTCACTTATACTGTAAAGCTTATCCATTCCTTTAATAAATTTCCCTTTGACAACAAGAGTTTCTAGTTCGGATATATTCTCTTCAAGGAATGTCAAAGATTCTTGAGATACTGATGAAGGGTTGGATTCATACTGAGTCATTAAGACTATTAATTGGCTGACTATTTCACTTCCCTCCATTCCTTCTTCGACCTCAGTGAAGTCTTTTGCTGTCTTGGACACTTCCCTGATACTTTCAAAGAGAAGTTTAGCATCCATAAGAGTCGTAGTCTTTGAACTTTTTGCAGCTTTCTTTTCCAGAACCATTATTTCTTCAGTTATGCTCTCTTCCACCATGGTAACGGATGAAATTATTTCTTCAATCACTGTGCTACTTACCGTAATTGTTGATGAAATATATTGCAGGGAAAATGAGATTGTTTCCATGTCTGCAAGCCATTCTTCAGTAATTGAAAAAGAGGCCTCACTGGCTTGAGCTACGAGTTCAGATAACTTGATGATCAATTCACCGCCATCCTCCTTTCCCTCTGTGGCAGAGCTGGACAAGTCTTGAAGCTGTGTTTTGAGTGAGGTGAGAGTCGTCTCTACGCTCTCAAACATGCTAATTTCTTCCTGCATTTGAGTAGATTTACTAAGAGTGAAACTGCTTGACTGAATTTCCTCTGCTTTGGTGATGGAGATAGATTTCAGTTCTCTTAGTCCTTTAATACCTTTACTCTCTGTTACACTCTCTGTGAGGGATTCCACAACAGAAAGCTTCTCCTCTATTATTGTAATTTGTTCCAAAGTAAGAGACTCTATTGATGTAGTTTTCAGAATTTCTATAAGTTCAGTAACCTCAGACTTTTCTTCTTCTGCACCAGTAGCCAGGCCTATAGATTCGGATAAACTTGAAACAACAAGAGTAATTTGCTCCATAACAGAAACTGCTTTTTTCATAGTCGACGTAATTGCTACCTGTGCAATAGAGCTTTCAATATAGGAAATTTCTTCCACTATTGTTTCCTTAACTTGCGTAGTTTTTGTAACTGCTTCCTCTAGTCCCACGATAGTTTGCGTGATAGTTTGTCCTACAAACACTTTTTTTATTTTTTTTATTAATTTTTCCACCATTTTTATTTGTTTCTTTGTTACTTCACTACTTTGTGTAATCTCATCTATGATAAGAAGCAATGCCGTTATTTCGGCACTTTCAGTAGGTTCCTCAGTACCTCCTTCTCCTATACTCTCCATTAACTGTGTCAATGTTTCCTCCACCATACTAAATGTTGCATCTGCTTTCTTCAGCATGCTGGATGAGGCTTGCTTTTCTGACATAATTTCATGCCCTTTCAAATCTTCAACAACAGTTTCTTGTACACTTTGCGTTATGTATATTAACTCCGTAACAGAAGAAACATCTATGGATGTTTCATCATATACAAAATAAAGCTCTTCCAAAATAGTTTCAAACTCTGCTACCATAGAAGATGATACAGATGCAGAGCTCGTGAATTCTGAAAGCATTAGTTTCAGGTCCTCGAAAATGAATACTGTTGAGGATTCTGAAGTTGAATCTCCTGATGACTCCTGAGAGGAGAAAGACTCTGATATTTCCATTAGCGTGGACTCAATACTTGTCATCACCTCAGTAAAGGATGTAAGGACATTCATCCTTTCCCGAGACTCCTTAAGCAGGGAAATGGACTCCTTTTCTGTTTCAACAGCAGAGACAGACTTCTCAACAATGGTGCTGAACTGTAACAGACTTTTTACTCCTATGCTTTTGGAGTCTGATATCGTGGTGAGAGTGTCCTTTACCTCTTGTAGTTCCTCAACAGTAAGTTCACTGAATGACGACGAAATTACTTTCTGCATCGTAGTTGTTATGCTGGTTATTTCAGAACTGCTGTCAGTTTCTGGGAATGAACTAATGCTTATAATCATGTCATCCACTTGTTTCTTGATTTCTATTACTACTGTCTCAAACTCGGCTATAGCAGCAGCATTCTCTTCAGATGATGAGCTGTCTGATAGCCCTGACAGGCGCTCCTCAGCCGTTTCCAGCGCCATTACGGTAACACTTTGAGCTTCCAATAGGTTACCAATACCCTGACCTTCTTCTAGCTCATATATCTTACTTACAGCAGCAAAGTAAACTTCCTGAATGCTGATTATATCATCGTCACTGACGGCATCAGCACTCATGGATATAATCTTCATATATTCGATGAGTTCAGCAAAACTGTCATCTGGCTCCCCTATTAACTGTTCTGTGGTCAGGTCTGAAATAATGCTGCTGAGATCTTCTGTAATCTCAGTAATAACTTGAACTGTTAATGACACTTGAGCGGTGAGGGTGAAGGCATTATATTCTTCTTCTATTATCTGAATTTCTTCAAGTACAGTTTTCTCAGCTGTTTCTACTTCCTTAAGTAAAGTTACGACAGTTTCAGACTTTTTACTTGTTTTTGCAATTTGTTTTAGGCTGCTTAAAGTGCTTTCTAGTTCTGTAGTGGATGTAATTGATTGGACATCCTCCGTAATTGAAGTGAAAATGCTTGACATTGAAGTAAATGTCTCAGAAGTGGATTCGTCTATTTCTTCAAAAGAGGATATTTTTTCTAAAATGACAATGATTTGCTCAATGAACATAGAAACACTGCTGAATGTGCTTAGCGAGGCTGTGATTTTCTCGGATTCCTTTTCTGCAGTAACACTTTCACTGACAGATGAAGATGCGCTCTTTGATTCTGCTACCGCTTCTTCCAGGGTGTACTCATAACCTCCTCCATAAACCATCGTTTCAGATACAGAGTTCACGATAATCTGGAGCTCTTTTTTGTAGCCTTGCAAGAGCGTCAAGTCGTCTTCAGTAATGGCGTAGGACTCCTCTTGAATGGACGCAAAGAAAGTGACTATTTGGTCGATGAGAACTGACTGTTCTTTGTTTTCATCAGGGAAATCAGCAGGTGCTGAAGCAGTCAGATCCTCAAAGAGGCTGCCTATTTCACTAATCTGTTGCTCAACTGATTCAAAGAGAACTACTCTACTCTCACTCTTCTCAACCTTGGTGACTTCGAGGGTGACAATTTCTTCAACAAAGGCAATTTCTGTTATTGCTTCCTCTAAGTTTGATATGACCGTGGTTTCTTCACCTGATTCATATTTTAAAAACAATGCTTCAAGAGCTTCCACCTGAGATTCAAAAGTTGTTACTTCTGATTTAGTAATAGTTATTTTTTTCTCA
>JAXCGZ010008028.1:25000-32500 GCA_037179515.1 Halocaridina rubra
AGAGAGAGAGAGAGAGAGAGAAAATATAAAAAATCACACATTTTTAATACATCATATTTTTAGTCTTAAGTTATGATATTTGATATAAATTTTTACTTGCACTTTTAAGATATATATTTAGGCGCTCATTCTATGCAAAGCAAAGTATGAACAAAGTGAAAGAAAACAAAAATACATGCATGAGGCACTTACCTGAGGGCAATAAGTACGAAAAAGCCTTTAATTATTCATACATTACTTGTTATAATGCGATTTTCAGATCTTGTGTCCAAATGACTGGGGCTTCCGCAGGCTTGACTGAACACGAGTTGATGATAGATCTTGTTTGGCTTGAATCCCGCGTGTGGATTTACTTGTTCTCTCTGGATCTGACAGTAAAAGAAGAAGAAGAAAAAAGAGGGAGAGGTTTAGGAACCCCACCAGAAGGAGACGTGACGTACAAGAGCTGAACAGGAGAGCAACACGAAGAAAAAAAAAAGATTAGAACGAGAGTTTTTTTTGGTAATAATTGGTATGTCAGTCAGTAAAATGCACACGCCATTTTTTTCTTTCTCTCTTATCTAGCCAGAATATCTTCATTCATAATTGCAGAAGCCACACACGTTGATTCAAATATATATCTTTTTTTAATTGTATTTTTTCTTGATTTAATAAATTTTGCAGTGTAGATAATCACTCTGCGAGAGAGAGCCTCAGAGAGCACCTGGGCAAATTTGATACAGTTTCAGTTTTTTGCTATTCATCACTGATGCACTCCCCAAACAAAGGCTGGTGCCAGACCACAGCTGAAAGTGCCACACATAGGGCTAGTATCAGACCACAGCTGAAAGTGCCACACATTGGGCTAGTATCAGACTACAGCTGAAAGTGCCACACATAAGGCTAGTATCAGACCACAGCTGAAAGTGCCACACACTGGGCTAGTATCAGACCACAGATGAAGGTGTTACTCAAGGCCACTTTTAAGAAGCGTGAAACAGACTGTTGTATTAAAGGTGCAATATGCTATTTCCGTTCTCGGAAGAAGACCATCTGTTCCAGTGCTAACATTAAGGCTGGAGTGCGTCAAGTGTTCTCACAGCAGATGAAATCATTTGTCGAACTCGAGTGTTTACAGTATTAACAGCCACTGTGAAAAACGAGTCTGTGTGGATTTCTGTTATTTGTCTTAGTGCATGACTTCAGTGTACGAATGTCATGAAGGAAATTGATAAGAAATAGCATGTACTATGATTTCCTACGCAGTTTGGATAGTCTATTACTTTTGTAACACAGAAAAGCAAATGGGTATAAGTGGTCATTATTTAGTTGTAAGGCAATTATGCAGGTAATTATCTTATAAAGTTGAGAGACTTAATAGTAAAGAAAAATGTAATTGCTGAGAGCGAAAAAGATAATTGATATATATGTCTGGCTTTGCAATACTACAGATGAACTATAGAGGAAATTATCCATTGCGATATATATGGTGAATGAAAAAATGATCATTTAGAAAATATATCAAGAAAAATGTCACTTTGAGGTAGACACGGGCTCCCTTGCGTGGAGATTTTAGTACTTGCTATTACTTAACCATAGTTAAGGGTTATCAGCTGAAGAGTATTTAGACAATATTTGAAACATAAAAGATTCACGAGGAATATTAAAAAGATATTCACATATACTATATATTAAAAAGAAGAGCGAAATTATGCCATGGTGCATGCAGTATGAATAAAAGTTGGCAGGAGGAGGAGGAGGAGGAGGGAGAGGGAGAAGGAGGAGGGAGAGGGAGAAGGAGAAAACAAAGGAAATATAGAATGGTGAAGAAGAAGAAGAAGAAGAAGAAGAAGAAGAAGAAGAAGAAGAAGAAGAAGAAGAAGAAGAAGAAGAAGAAGAAAAAGAGGAGGAGGAGGAGGGGGAAGAAGAAGAAGAAGAAGAAGAAGAAGAAGAAGAAGAAGAAGAAGAAGAAGAGGAGGAGGAGAAGGAGGAGGAGGAGGGGGAAAAGGAAGAGAAGAGGAAGAAGAAAAGAAAAAGAAGAAGAAGAAGAAGAAGAGGAGGAGGAGGAGGAGGAGAAGGGGAAAAGAAAGAAGAAGAAGAAGAAGAAGAAGAAGAAGAAGAAGAAGAGAAGAAGAAGAAGAAGAAGAAGAAGAAGAAGAAGAAGAAGAAGAAGAAGAAGAAAAAGAAGAAGAAAAAGAGGAGGAGGAGGAGGAGGAGGAGAGGGGAAAATGAAGAAGAAGAAGAAGAAGAAGAAGAAGAAGAAGAAGAAGAAGAAGAAGAAGAAGAAGAAGAAGAAGAAGAAGAAGAAGAAGAAGAGGAGGATGAGGAGGGGGAAAAGGAAGAAGAAGAGGAAGAAGAGAGAAGAAAAAGAAGAAGAAGAAGAAGAAGAAGAGGAGGAGGAGGAGGAGGAGAAGGGGGAAAAGAAAGAAGAAGAAGAAGAAGAAGAAGAAGAAGAAGAAGAAGAAGAAGAAGAAGAAGAAGAAGAAGAAGAAGAAGAAGAAGAAGAAGAGGAGGAGGAGGAGGAGGAGGAGGAGGAGAAGGGGAAAAGGAAGAAGAAGAAGAAGAAGAAGAAGAAGAAGAAGAAGAAGAAGAAGAAGAAGAAGAAGAAGAAGAAGAAGAAGAAGAAGAAGATAAGAAGACAAGAAGAAGAAGATAAGAAGATAAGAAGATAAGAAGAGAAGAAGAAGAAGAAGAAGAAGAAGAAGAAGAAGAAGAAGAAGAAGAAGAAGAAGAAGAAGAAGAAGAAGAAGAAGAAGAAGAAGAAGAAGAAGAAATAAAAGCGTAAAAAAGGTGACGAAGAAAACAAAGAACTGACAACACAGATCCGAGTAAAACACAGATAACATGAAATTCCTTTGAAAATATCAAAACTGTAATTATACAGAATTGGAAAGAATATATGAAAATTTAATGTTATATTATTTTTAAGTACCAACGAAAACTTGACATCAAATGATGAGAGAGAGAGAGAGAGAGAGAGAGGAGAGAGAGAGAGAGAGAGAGAGAGAGGAGAGAGAGAGAGAGATGAGAGAGAGAGGAGAGAGAGAGAGAGATTGAGAGATTGAGAGATTGAGAGATAGAGAGAGAGATAGAGAGAGAGAGAGATAGAGAGAAAGAGAGAGAGAGAGAGAGGAGAGAGAGAGAGAGAGAGAGAGAGAGAGAGAGAGAGAGAGAAGAGAGAGAGAGAGAGAGCGAACAGAAGTCTATCGAAGATAAAATTATAAACTGATTATAAAGAATAAGCAATTGAAATTATATAGATGGATAGATAGATAGATAGGTAGATAGATAGATAGATAGATAGATAAATAGAAAGATAGATAGATAGATAGATAGTACTTGGTTTTCAATTAAAGGAAATGCTACAAATGAACTGTTTTTCGTTGGCACTTGACATTAGCTGAATGAACTTAAATTAAAAAGGAGTAAAATTTATATATGAATCAGAAATTTAAGCGAAATAAATAGTAGTTTAATAATAAAATTAAACTATTATATGTAATTTTGTATCTATAATCCAACTGCAATTATTTTTTAAAATTTTAAATATCTTTTAGACTAAAGACATCATAAAACTTTGTTGCATAAAGCAGTAGATCACTTTATAAATGTGTGTGTGTGTGTGTGTGTGTATATTATATATATATATATATATATATATATATATATATATATATATATATATATATATATATATATATATATATATATCAAAAAAAATATACAAATGAAATACAAAATAAAAACAAACATTTAAGTTCGTTCATGAGAAATGAGTCAGTTTTTTTCATTTTGAAGAAAGAAAAGAAGAAAAAGTAACGAAATTTAAAAAAAAAAATTGTTTTACTTCCATTTAATGGTATGACTTACTTACCTCATACTGAAGTAACCAATATAATTTCGCTCAACTTTTCTAATAATTTCGCTCAAACGAATACATCTTTCTTTCCTTTTTTTTTAAGCGAAAAAGCAGTGAAATTTTGCACGTGGTTTTCGCAATAGGGAAAAAAAGCCTTTGTAAAAAGACTAAGAAAAAGCTTTGTGAGGCATATGCTCTGGGAAGAGAATAAAGCCTTTGTATAATGATTGAGATTGAGCTTTGTGAAGCATATGCTCTAGGAAGAGAATTATGCTGGTAAATAAGCATATAGCTTCGCCATATGAAAAAAAAAACGCCTTTGTATAATGACTAAGGTAGACCTTTGAGGAGCATATGCCCTGGAAAGAGAATTATGTTGCTATTTGAGCACGTGTTTTCGCAATAAGGAAAAAAGCCTTTGTAAAAAGACTAAGAAAAAGCTTTGTGAGGCATATGCTCTGGGAAGAGAATAAAGCCTTTGTATAATGATTGAGATTGAGCTTTGTGAAGCATATGCTCTAGGAAGAGATTTATGTTGGTATTTAAGCACGTGGTTTTCGCAATAGGGAAAAAAAGCCTTTGTAAAAAAATAGAGCTTTGTGGAGCATATGCTCTAGGAAGAGATTTATGTTGATATTTGAGCACGTGGTTTTCGCAATAGGGAAACAAACTGAGAAAGAGCTTTGTGGAGCATAAGGTCCGGGAAAATAATAAAGCCTTTGTAAAAAAAAGACTAAGATATAGCTTTGTGAAGTATATGCTCTGGGAAGGGAATTGTATTATATTTAATATATTAGATTGAATGGGATTTTGTCCCTTATCCCTGTTTTTAGCTAATTAATAATCGTTAGAATTGTAATTAGTCAAAAAGTCGAAAGAGTAATTAATTCGTCAGTCATAAATAACGAAGATTATTGTGTTTTTCTGAGAGTTAATCTGTTTGCACAGTTACATCCCTAGTGTCGAATATCTTTATGAATATTATAAATATATACATAAATAAATAAATAAAAATAGATATATAAATAACTGACTATGTATATTTTGTTTTATAATCATTATTATTATTATTATTATTGTTATTATTATTATTATTATTATTATAATTATTATTATTATTATTATTATTATTGTTGTTATTATTATTATTATTATTATTATTATTATTATTATTATTATTATTATTATTATTATTATTATTATTATTATTATTATTATTATTATTATTATTATTATTATTATTATTATTATTATTATTATTATTATTATTATTATCATCATTTTAATTTACATTACACTGGCAAGATATGGTAAGTTAGTGTGTGGCTTAAGCATCTTCGCATTGCCATAATCTAGTTGTTCTTTTGGAGGAAATTAATAAATAAATAAGAACTGTTATTTTTTTCTCTTTCATATCTATGGTTCAAGTATATTTGTTCTTATTGAAACCCCATTTTATGGAGATACAGTTACACCATTGGCCCAATACTTCTAAATGCCATACTCAATGAGGTTACTGAGTTGACAGGGGATATGTTACTTCTGAATTATTTCAATTCCCCTAATGATTTTGGCCGTGAATAATTGTTCATATTACTTTAGAGATCATTCAAATGGCAACAGCTTCCTGGACTGGAGCCATTTGGTCAACAGACTGAGCAGCACCCGAATCATGGTCAGAGTAAGCAGTATGTCTTGCTTTTCGACATACACGATCGTATTAGAATTTTCAAAGTTCTTGATAAATAGACATGCTACAGGGGACCGCGGCAAAGCAGTGGTTAAAGCACTCGACTCAAGCGGTAGACTAGCGACTGAACCCACATTTGGGCTTAAGAAAGGCATCCAGCCTTATTCCCCCAGCTCCAGCCTGCCTGCATCTACCTCCATAATGACTAATAATTGTGACGCATATAACGCTGAACATAAAACGTCTTTGCGTGTTGCTATCATATCCTTACCTATGAGAGTATTTATCATATCTGTTTTGCGGAATAGAATATTTTTCACCAGGGATGTAGCTGCTGGTGGAGATGTCCTTGTCATTTTAAGAACTGTGGTCTTTTCAAGTGCTATCGCCAGAGGTGTAGGAGTTAGACGTGGTGTTGTTGTCTCCAATGGTGTAGAAGTCTGAACAGGTGTGGTTGTTTTCACTGGTGTAGAAGTCTCACCTTGTGTTGTTGTCTCCACTGGTGTAGTAGTCTGACCAGGTGTTGTTGTCTCCTGTGGTGTAGAAGTCTCAGCTAGGGTAGTTGTCTCCACTGGTGTGGAAGTCTGACCAAGTGTTGTTATCTCCTGTGATGTAGAAGTCTCACCTAGGGTAGTTGTCTCCACTGGTGTGGAAGTCTGACCAGGTGTTGTTGTCTTCATTGGTGTTGTTGTCTCCAGTGGTGTAGAAGTCTCACCTTGTGTAGTTGTTTTCACTGGTGTAGAAGTCTCACCTTGTGTTGTCACAATTGCTGTTGTAATCATACCAGATGTTGTTGTCACAATTGCTGTTGTAGTCATACCAGATGTTGTTGTCGCAACTGCTGTTGTAGTCACACCAGGTGTTGTGAATGTCTCCATTGGTGATGATAATTCACCAAGTGATGTCGTTGCAATTGGTGTTGTAGTCTCTACTAGAGTGATAGTTTTTGCAGTCGTTGTGGTCATTAGTTGTGAAGTAGACTCACCTGGTGTTGTAGTTGCACCAGTTGTTGTCTCACTCGGGGATGTAGTTACAACAGGTGTTGTAGTTTCACCTGATGTCGTGGTCTCACCTGGTGTTGTTGCTATACCAGGTGTAGTCGTTCCAATAGGTGTTGTGGTTTCCTTTGGTGTAGTAGTCTCATAGAGAGTAGTGCTCTCCCCTGGTGTTGTGGTTTTGGCAGATGATGTAGTCTTACCTGCGGATGTTGTTTCACTTGGTGTTGTGGTTGCACTAGGAGTTGTAGTGCCACTAGGTGTTGTGGTCTCTACAGGTGGAGATGTTTCTCCAGGAGTTGTTTCCCCTGGTGTTGTTGTTCCACTCTGTGAGGTTGCTTCGCCTGATGTTGTCTCACCTTGTGATGTCGATGGAACTGCTGTGGTCTCTCCTGCTGTAGTTGCATCTCCTGTAGATGAGACTGCAGCTGTTGTTTCACCAGCTGTTGTTTCTTCAGCTGTAGTTTCCCCAACTGTAGATTCTTCAGCTGTTGTTGGTCCAACTGTTGTTGTGTCCCCTGGGGGAGTGGACTCACCTTCAGTGGTCTGGGCACCAGCCGTTGTTGGTCCTCCAGGAGGTGTGGTTTCTCCTGGTGGTGTAGTGTCTCCTGGCTGTGTGGTCTCTCCTGGTAGTGTGGTTCCTCCTGGTGGTGTGGTATCTCCTACTGGTGTAGTATCTCCTGCTGATGTTCCTCCAGGTGGTGTTGTGTCTCCTGCTGATGTTCCTCCGGGTGGTGTAGTGTTTCCTGCTGATGTTCCTCCGAGTGGTGTAGTGTCTCCAGGTGGTGTAACTCCACCAGGTGTGGTAGACTCACCTGGTGGTGTAGATTCTCCTGGTGGTGTGGCTCCTCCTGGTGTTGTTGCTCCTCCTGGTGATGTGGCTCCACCTGGTGAAGTTACTCCTCCTGGTGGCGTTGTTCCTCCAGGTGGAGTAGACTCACCTGGTGGTGTAACTCCTCCTGGAGTTGTTGCTCCTC